>JALIZH010032982.1:600000-775000 GCA_030522465.1 Rhipicephalus appendiculatus | reverse complement strand
AAAATGACTTGGCGTAGTCGAGCTTTCAAAGGACTGTTTACAAGGCACAATCTCCGGTTTTGGCAACGCATGTGACACGGAATTATTTACGCATGGAAACTATGTGCGTGCCTTGTGCCCGTTATGTTAATGAAAGGACGTTTTAGAGGCCACCGTGCATAGTCGTGGGACGTGGTATACCGTGGCACGAAAGGTTAATTAGGGTGAAATTACTCGCTAAAAGCCGTCCTATTTCCATTGCACCTAACTTGCATTCCGTTGTGTACTTATGTACTTAACAGTTGAACTCAGGGGAAAGAAAGCAGCCTAGCACTTGAGGTATAGGCAGAGAAAAACTTGGGTGTTTATTACATGCAGCACGACTACGTTCGATGGAGGTTCCCGGCTAAGTGACGCGCAGGGTGCGGTCTGGAGCTTCTTATATACCGCTCCCTATAGACCTATCCCATGTTTGTAAACAGCGGTAGGCGCCGTCGACATACTGGGGCGCTTGTAGCGACGTCGCGGCGCGTAGGCTCTGCCCAGCTCAAAGCTCGCCACCGCCCTCTATGATCACGTGACAACTGCCACAACAACTGCAAAGCTGCCTCCGAGCACAGCGCGTTGGTAAGCCTCCGCGGGAGGCTCCCCGGAATCTGTAGGTGGCGTAGTGAGCAGCAGTAGCTGCTTGATGACGCTTTCGGATTACTCTTAAGAGCAGCCCGATATGACAGTCTGTCACAGAAACCACTGTATTCTTTAAGCGTATACGTGTTTCTTCTTCTCTGCGGCCCCATTTCCACTCTTCCTTTTATATGCCATGTCTGAAGGTGAGTCGCCGTTCCTGGCAGCCTCCAAATGAAGCTGACGCATTGTGCAGAATAGCTTTGCCGCTTGGCTAAAATACACAACCCTCGCGCATAAATAAACGCCCCCTCACCAGAACATCGCGGCACGCAACGGGCGTTTAATGCGTATATGTGAGCGTGACATCATGCCGTTTTTCATTACGTCTGGACCTATTGTACGACTTCATTTGGCCGTTTCCACATCACGCATGCGTCGTTTTCGTGACAGTCTCGGTGTCTTAAACGTGGGATAACTTTGGCCAAGTGGCCGTTCGTAAAGTCATAATTACGGAAATAAGCTTGAAGAATGAACAGAGAAGCAAGCGAATGCGTACGGGCGTGCGTACGCATTCGCTTGCTTCTCTGTTCATTCTTCAGCTTCACCAGCCGACACGCAAATGAGAGCCATTAATCCATTGAACAAAAAGAAGAAAAGAAGTAGCAGTCGCATTGAAATTAATAATTCGCCGTGAAAGACCTTCGGATGTTTTAGCAGAGCTTGGTACTTGTTCACGCAGAAACAGTAGACCTCCGCTGCACACAGAACAGTTTACGCTGTAAAACATAAATAATGTAGCCATCGTCATGGAACACTGAACCAGACCCAGGTGTTCTTAATATCGCTGTAGGGAACCTATCAGTTACCGTGTATTTTATGTTGTTCAGTTACTGCACGTAGACAGTAATTAATGTAGGCTACAGGAGAGCTGGCATGTTAAGTTAAACATATATGTATCATCGGTGTTTTCGAGAATGCATTCACTTATAATCGCGGTCGAAAAGACTACCCCAAACGCAGGTTTACTCATATAGATTGGAGGTATTTATGTAGTTAAAATGAATATGTACACAAGCAGTGTGGCTGTAATAAAGTTGAAGTGACGGCGGGGATGTCACAAAGTAAATAAAAATAGCAAGAATGCTTTGAAATGTAACCGTAAAAACTTAATAATACAAAAAGCTTGCTAGAAGCAGGCTTTCCGATATGATCTGTGTTATTCGTTAGATACATGTGTCCACTGTTAACTGACCCCGTCTGTCTTGCGTTGTCTGCTGCAAGGTTCTTATCGGAGATCAATGCGGAAGCGTCGGTTCAGGACTCTGAAACTTTGGAAAGCAGTATAAGCGCGGCTTTGGTTTCATTTCCCGGTCTCTTCATCAAAATAGGTATAACAATAAAAGGTAAAGATTCAGGTTGTGTAGGCAGCAACCTCAAGGAAACGAAACTCTCTGTACGATTCTTCAGGCACTGTGCAAGTGCTGAACGTTGAATTCCGGCGTCTTATGTGCCAAATCCACGGCATGATTATGAGGCACGTGGTACTTGGGGACGCCTGAAAAATTGGGCGCGCTTGAAAAACGAGGACGCAGTCAGGCACACATAAACCACAAACGAAAGCGCTTATGTGTGATGCCAAGGAGACAATGATGCCAAGGAAAGTATACCGCATATCATTTGTAGCAGTTATGTAAATGAAGAACAAAGTGGACGAAAAAATGACTTGCCGCTGGCAGGGACCGAACCTGCGACCTTCGAATAACGCATCCGGGTATGGTTCCTGCCAGCGGCAAGTTATCTTTTTCGTCCACGTGCACATTTACATCGCAGTTACTACAAATAACATGTCCATCCTTGGCTTCCTTGTCTATTAGTTCTCTTTAACCCTTTCAGACGCCACCTATGAAGAACTGTCTGTAAATGGGTCAAAACAATGCAACGTTATTTCAAGGCACTCAATATACTATTGCTACAAAAATAATGTCATAATATGTTCATTTATGTGTGTTATAGTAACTTATTTTAATTAAGTTGTAATTAACTATCTGTTTATCCTGAAGTCATTCATGCTCTATTTTGGCATAAATAGAATGAAATCTCGGGCTAGAAATATAGTACAAATTCGTTTTTCGTTATGTCCATTTAGAGCAAACAAAAAGTATACTTTTAACATGCCTCGCAGGACGCGGCTCATCGAACGACTCGTCGAACGGGGTAGTACCTTCAGCAATGTGATCATACGCAACAGTACGCTGCAAAATGAAGTTAAATGAAGACAAATTATTATGCAGGGGGGTTCAATTTATCCGAAGCTCAATGTATCTCGCTCTCTCTTAGCCCCTAGTTGATACAAGGAGCAAAAACAAGTCATGTACACAATTCTGTACATAGCGTCTCAAAGGGTTAATGTTGTGCCTAACAAAGAAAAACGAGCGCTCAAAAAATTCCCCTTCTTTCGTTCATTCACGGTGTCCTTGCTTTTCAAGCGCGACCAAAAATACGGCATGCTATTCCAACTAGCCCAAGCAACGGCACTCCTGAAAAATTTGTAACCAGCTGGGGCTCTTTAACGTGCACCTAAAGTATACTGGCACCTAATGTACACTGGTACCTAAATACAGGTGTGTACACGGGTGCAGCTAAAATACAGGTTCATCTAAGTGCACGGGTGTACGCGGGTGCATCTAAAGTACACCTGCACCTCATTACACGGTTGGACACGAGTACACCTAAAGTACATGCGCACCGAAAATACCTAATGTAGACGAGTGTTCTCGCACTACGTGCCCCATCGAAATGCGTCCGCCGTGGATGCAGAAATCGAACCCTTGCCCTCGTGCGCAGGTAGCACTAAAGTCGCGCAGCCGCCAAGGCATGGTACGGCAGGTTACTTTTGTTGCCTCTGTTAACGCTTCAGTCGCCTGGTCACAGTGACGCACGGAGAAAGTTGCCTCGCATACAGGACGAAAGTACGAAGGTCAGACAATGGACTCCTTTTGTTGAGAGCTCGTGGTACAGTTCCCCCCGGCATTAAATGTAATGGCTTCGAGGAGCATGTGGCGCCCCTGTATATTAAAGAACACGTGCGTACGTCTGCGGGTAAAAAATAACGCGGTCAACGGCCGGCATCGTCGCCGGCAACGACGAAACGCGCAGCTCTAGCGGCAAATGCTGCCGGCTATAACCGCTAGGGAGCCTGTCTATATACCGACGGGGCGTGAGTGACCTTTGACCCCACCTCATGACACTTCGTGAGGACCGCCCCCCTCCTGCGTTCCCCGGAATAGAGCAGCGGTGTTCGTGAACATTACACGCTGTCGTAGTGCGTTTTCTCTTTTCTTCTGTCTTCGTTTCCGCGTCCGCTCTGAGCGTCTATGAAAGCGAAAGGCACCCTCGCCTGTTGCTGCTTTAACCATACCCCACTCCCAGTCAGTCGGGTCGTTGGGGAGACCTCCGCATTTTCACTGACATACAGGACCTTTGACTCGTAGCGTTTCCTGCGGTCGTACGTCTGTAGAGTAACAGAGACGTCTACTGAAAATAGAAGGAACGCACCAGCGGTGCGATCGCTGGGTTGCCATGTGAACGATGGTTACCGCGGGTATCTTTGTCTGGTCTTCGCGTTTGTATATTCAAATGTTAGTTTGGAGTCGGCCACGGAGTTACAGTGGTTACGCTGCTTGGCTGCGGACCTAGAAGACGCGGGTTCGACTCCGGATGTGGCAGTTGCCCTTCGGTAGGAGGCGAAAATGGTAGAACCCCGTGTACTTAGATTCAGGTGGTCGAAATTTGCGGAGCCCCGCACTATGGCGTGCATTGCAATATCGTGTTTTGGGGCTCGTGAAAACCCCAGCAATGACTATTGAAAAAGAGACGGTAGAAAATAGGGGAGGTGGCAAAGCAGGGAGCCTTAATTAGTTCAGAATTCATCATCATCATCATCATCAGCCTGTCTACGCCCACTGCAGGGCAAAGGCCTCTCCCATGTTCCGCCAATCAACCCGGTCCTGTGCTTTCTGCTGCCACGTTATACGTGCAAACTTCTTAATCTCATCTACCCACCTAATTTTCTGTCTCCCCCCTCAAGCGTTTGCCATCTCTTGGAATCCAGTCAGTTACCCTTAATGACCAGCGGTTATCTTGCCGACGTGCTACGTGCCCGGCCCATATCCATTTCTTCTTCTCGATTTCAACTATGATATCCTTAACCCCCGTTTGTTCCCTGACCCACTCTGCTCTCTTCCTGTCTCTTAAGTTCAGAATTTCCGGTCCTTATATAAAGCTAAACAACAAATAGCAAAGAGCGAGCGCGTTGTTCTAACCTGCCGTTTCTTTCGTGATACTAGCAGTTTGTTCCCGTTACGTCATGACGAAAGAAGGCTCTCGATTGGTCCATATGCGAGGATATCAGTTATGAATTGCGTTCTACCTTGTTTCGTGACGTAGTCGCAGGCCCGTTCTGCCGTGTCTCGCATGACTATCGTGCGCCATCAACTGGCTTCATTACATTTTGTGCGTTTTCAACTGCGCAAGTGTGAGATTACAACATGTAGCCGAAAAGCGCGGAATCCTGATAGGCTAAACGGTTAGTTTTGACGTTGTCCGCGGGATTTATCAAGAGATAACGCCTGTAGGAAGGGTAGTGAAGGTGAGAAAGATACCACTGTGGTGTCTTTGGATTCGGAGTGGTTTAGAGGCTCTTCTTAGAGAATTGCACAAGGGCTTGTGAAAGTACAAATACCGTCTCGAATTCGCGAGCAGAAAGAAGTGTTGATGGCAAATTAAATTCATAGTCTCCGAACCCTGATTATCCCACACCACTGGCTCTAGTTCCTTGTTTTTCCATTTCTAACTCTAGAGTTCATTTTCTCGAGTTCTTATTGGCGTCGATGCAGGGCCTCTTGTATTTAATAGCTGGAGCTTTCCGATGTCGTCGTTCATCTCGTCGCCTTCGGCACTGCTTAGACGCACACTGCCAAGAATAGAAGGCTGGGCAGGAACAACAACAGGACGCGTGGCATGGCTGTGCGGAGGCTTGACGACGACGGCCGAGACAATGGCGTGCACGGTGTGGTGGTACGTGCGTGTTCCCACGCTCTTTAGCCGCCGTCGCGCTGCACTTAAGCGCCGTCCTTGTTTTCTGGCGTGCTATAAAGGCGGGCTCCGCCGCCATCGCGTCTCGCCTTCTGAACGAGCTGTAAAGTGCCTACTTTTGATGGGCACCGCGGAGGCGCTTTACGCCAACCAAGCCCATTGCGCGGCTTTTATTTACGTTTTATTAAAGCCAAGCTTGCCGCTGTCAGATGGGAAGAGAAGATGCCACTCGAAGGCGCCTCGTCCAGGAGGTTACATACTCATAAACATTTCATCATTTAACGAGGGGGTTCCAGCCAACTACTTGGACGAGGACAGAAGGGGAGACGACACACCGCTGGACTAGAAACTGAACGTTTATTGAACCTCTCCTTGAATTTTTATAGCAGTTGATAGGGAATGCAATGCTCACTGATTCCTGGCCTGGTTATTTGTGCGCATGAATATTTTTTGTTTCTTTTTCTGTTAGTACTATGGAAGGTTTCCTGATGCACGATTGTCCACTTTCGTCGATGGTCATGGCCTCTAAAATTTCGCGCGTTAGCTTGTCTGCGCTTCTTGATAAAACCTTGATGTCGTGCAGTTTGACCGTGCACTTACATATGGCGATTGTGGAAGGCGAGATGTTCAGCAGGGGTTCGCATGCTCTCTTGTCCTGTCATTAGTTGGCTGGAACCCCCTCGCTATGTGCAAACCAGCGATCTCGGGCAAGCACACATCATTCAGCACGTTGGCCCCGGCAAGTCCCCCAACCACGGGTAGATTTTCGGCGGCGGTGGCGGGACAGTTCGCGAAAAGCGCGGCGCCGGCTGGTGTGCAAAAATGCGGTTGTGCGCAATTTTGGCCTTCGAAGGTGCGCTGGTTACGGGCGCACTAGTACGCGCCACTGATTCTCTCTCGCCGTGGGCTTGTCGGTGATCGGCTGTTTCTGATACGGTAATCGGATTTTCCTTTTTTTCGAGGTTGTGGTATCACGTTGCCACATTTCATTCTTGCATTTCGTTGTTGCATTTCATGTTTCTCGCATGAACTTTCGTTGTTGGCGGCAGCTATATATAGGAGTGTTGCACTGGTAAGCGCGTGCGTGAAGATACAATTTCCGGCATGGAAAAATAGAGAGTTAGGAGGGAGCATTGTGCAATGTGAAAGAAAGAAAGAGAGAGAAAGCGAAAAAGAGAGAGAGAAAGAGAGAGAAAGAAAGAAAGGAAGAAAGAAAGAGAGAAAAGAAGAGACAAAGAAAAAGAGAGAGAAAGAATGAGAGAGAAAAAAAGAAAGAGAGAAAGAAGGAAAGATAGAAATGAGAAACAAAAAAAGAGAGAGAAAGGAAGAAAGAGGGAGAGAGCAAGAAAGAAAGAAATAGGTCAGGAAACTCACGTGCGAAGCCGACCATCAATACTTACATACTTACATACTGATACTGACCATCAATACATACACTTGGGATTCTTTAACGTGCACGTTTAAGTATATATGTAGTACTCTTTTTCCATTCCGCTGCCGTCGTAATGCGGCCTCTAAGATGCCAAAATGCTGATACGTACACGGACTTGACGTCACGATTGAGTTAGAGGCGGACCGACGTCATGGGTGAAGGCACCGGTTTAACCGCTGCGGTGATGCAATGGCTACGGTACTGGGCTTCTCACTCTAATGTCGCGGGTTCGTTCGCTACAATAACGTGCGCGATTCCACATGACAATGCGTGATCGTCTTTCGGCTTCTTCGGAATGCGCCCGACACTTGTCGCGTCGCGTGTTTCTCAATGCTGAGTTGAATGGAGAAAAAGGGGAAAAAAAAAAAAAACTAGCAAGAACCCTCTTTGCCGAGCGTTGGCAGGCGATGGGGGTGGTATGATAGCCGCCTCCAGTGCGTCGTTGTTATGCCGGGTGTTCCATTTACGCGCGCGCGCGGGAGTGCGTTGCCGACGCAACACAACGAACGGGGCGGCGGCGGAGCAGAGGCGAGGCGATGCACCTCGCGCGCGAGGCTGGGCCACGGGATTCCGCTTTTCGTCACGTACAACCCGCGTCCGCTTTGAGAAGAGCATGCTTGGACAAGTTGGTCAGTTAACATTGCCAAAAAACTTGCAGGGTCCCTTAAGCATTTACGACTCTTCGTCGGAATCCAGCTTTTATTTTTCTTCGTAGTCAATTCTTTTGATCCCTGAAACAGTGCCGATTGAACACCTGCCAAGTCGTCCGGATTACTCGTTCAATGTACGGATTCTGAGCGATTTGTACGGTTGTACGTGTGGCAAGGAAATCGCCCGGGAGGCATTGAAACTCGTTGTTTCGTGCGATTCTTACCGGATTTTAGCGTGAAATTTGTTGTTGGTCTTGCCACATAGAAATGCATGCCCATTAGGCTAACCCTAACCGATTGCCACTGCCATCACTCAGCTGTAGGTGATCAACTCAGTCGGGAATATGGTTTAGACGAGTGGTACCAAGTACTTTCAGAACTGTGATCTCCGTAAAGAGCGCAGCGCCGCCGCGTGTTTCAAACTGTGTTCTAGTACGTTGTTGCACATTGTTCAAAGTCAGACTTTCTTTCGGATCATGTGGCCTCCTCATGTACATTTGTCAGCAAGCCTAACTCGAACGCTCCACGGCGTGTCCTGAAATGATTTCATTGACGCCAGCGAGGTGTAACTTTCGATCAGTTCTATTGCCAAGATGTTACCAATACATGCCGACACACTATCCAAGCATTCCGAGGTATTATCTCGGCAACAGCGCCCAGCGCTTCGCGGCTGGCATCAGTCGAACCAATCCAGGCCCCCGCTGCGTTTGAGTTAAGCTTGATGATGACTGTACGTGCATTTTAATGTTGGAATTAACATCCGTAAGTATTCCTCTGCGTGGCATTCCCCCACTATGCTTGACCTTGTAGACACGCATTTGTACTCTCGAGAATACATTGGATTAAAAAACCAGAAAGAAAAAAAAATCATTAATTTCTAAACTACCGGAGGGCACTTTGAAAATCGTAAAAGCCCTTCGATACTCACAAGGTCCACATTATGTGCATTGAGAGCTCGCGCAAGGGAGTAGGCCAAACACGCAAAATTGTAGTTTTTTTATGTTCCATAGGTGTAAAAGCCCATGACAGTATATGCCTGTTCTACACCTGCATGGCTAAAGAGGCAGGTTTCCAAATACTCACTTGGGAACACTTGTGCGCCGTAAATCTTGTGCGTAGTAGCAACAGCCTGACTAGGGCTTAAAGTCAGGAAGGGCAGGGGTTGGCCTCCCCCTTTCCAATTTTTTAAGGGATGTTCGCAGCTCCTCTTAGCTGCTCAAATAGCACTTAGCAACTATTCGACAAGCACTTGAGTAGATTTGTTGTTGTTGCAGTAGCGTACTTTGTGCGGAGAAATTCTAGCTCTCCAATTTTGCATAAAGGGATTTAATCGCGATTATTCGGCTGATGCTGCTCTACAAAGACGGGTATCCTCGAGACACTGCGCATATGACGGGTCACAACCCTGTTCGACTGAGCATCTTGGCACAGCATACTGTTTCACGAGGCGCCTGAGCGTGAAGCTACTTGCTCGATAATTGGTGGAGGTGCACCTTGGTCCGTTTACATTGTCATTTTTCATTCGTTTACTGATGCATTACGAGTCTAGTGTAATACCAAAGACGCATGTATTTTGCCCACTTTAGGTATATAGAGGAGAAAATTAAATATACCGTTGTCTTGCCTGAGGTTCTGAATGCCGTGAGTAAAGTACTCTGCGTTGCAACTGCAGTTATCTGCTCCTAGCTTCCCTGGGTTATTTTTTGTGGATCATTTCATAAATGCCATGTCTGTTAGTGATTGATTGGACCGGTATACTAAGTAAATGGCCGAAGTACACTCGGAATAATACCTTTGTTTGTATAACATTCATGGACATTTGTTACGCCCTATGAGGGTCCCTCTTCCAGTAAAGGTAGACTTTAAGCCCTGCTGAAATGTTAGCGGGTAATGTGGCGTAAAACACGGTGTCACGCAATCGCGCTCGGCAGCGCGAAATGGCGCGCGCTCGTCTGTATGCGTGCCAGCTCTGTAGCCCCGCTCGCGTGTGTACCTGGCAGCTAGGTGCGCGCTCGCCCGCGTTGTTTTACAAAAGCCGCCGCCGCAGCGGAGGCGTCTTCAGCGGCGGAGAACATCTGTTGACCTCATCCCGGAGAATCTCGCTCCCCGCCGACGGAGAAAGCCGAGCGAGCGCCTTTGCCAGAGAACCGAAGCAGCGGCAGCGGCGGCTAATGAATGAAAAAGGCAGAGGCGCGGCGGGGCGTTTGAGGTCGACGTTGCTGTGCTTCCCACTACTGCGAAACGATACTGTAGAGAAGAGGGCGACTTTGTGAAGGAGAGTGCAGGTGCCCTCGCCGCCACTGCGCACTGCATGTAATAAACCCCTGCGTGCTACGCTCTCGTATTCCTCCGCTGCGGACGTGTGCACTAACCGAAAGCTGATGCTGTAGTGAGTGCGTGTGTCTATGGGGAACATTAATTAAAAACCAACACACGATAAATCCAAGGAAAGTATAGGGGACGTCGTTTTGATCTATTATGATGTAAATGTGCAGAAAGTAAAGCGGGCAAAAACACAACTTGCCGCTGGCAGGGACCGAACCTGCGACCTTCGAATAACGTGTCTGATGCTCTACCAACTGAGCTACGGCGGCAGTCATCCACTGTCCACTTTATGGGGTATATAGATATGTGTATTTACACGTGGGAGTGTCAGCCAGCACCGCACTAACACTCCTACGTTTGTTTCCACTGTCTCCAGTTCGAATCATATCGGCGTTAATTTCGATTCGAACGCGTAGGTCAGAGCCGACGTTATCTTTAGAGACAAGATTCGTCGCGACATGACGTGATTATCTCGACCAATTGATGTCGCGTTTGAATCTGTGAGTATCGTACAGTAAATAAACGTGTATGATTCCTTCAGGAAAGCGACGGAACAGGTTTTATCGGTGTGGAAGGAAAGATAGTCGCGTCCGGCTTGGAAAATAGCCCCCCGTGAAACATCGTGTCACAGGGACCACGGGATGTCTGAACATGTCGTGCGCATCAGTGGTCAGGAAAAGTTTGTCGTAGGACCGGTGGCGCAATAGCCTTAACGAAGAACGAAATAATGTAGTAGCTAAACATAGTAGCTAAACATAATGTAGTAGCTAAACACCGGCACGTTAATGATCCCACATCATCAGCACGTACTGCGGCAAGCACAGGCTTCAAATGTTCTCGATATTGCAACATTGGCACATTGGCATCCTTAGCCTGCTCCTAAACCTAAGTATACATAGGCCTAGGCGCAAGCGAATGAGGTTTAGACAGTCAAAAATATTGAGTGTGTACACACGGCGTGTCACATAATCGTATCGTGGTTTTGGCTCGTAAAAGCTTTGAGCAACTATCAATGAGCTTTCCTTTTCTTCACAAATTTCTTCTGCTACTCAAATCTTCAATTCGCGAAGGTCGTCTCCCCCCCCCCCCCCCTTCATACTAATTCGCCTTTCCAGCGCCGCTTCCTGCTATTCTTGACCTTAATTGAATTTGAATTTAAAGATGTGTGTGTGTGTGTGTGTGTGTGTGTGTGTGTGTGTGTGTGTGTTTGTGTGTGTGTGTGTGTGTGTGTGTGTGTGTGTGTGTGTGTGTGTGTGCGCGTGTGTGTTGGGATGCTCTCTACTCCTGAGAACATTGCCGACAAAACGACCCCCCCCCCCTTGTTCGCGTCCGCAAAAGATGTAATTACCGCCCCCTTCCCTGTCATCTTCGTTCCAAAAAAGGACAAAAAAAATGCCTCGCTGCGTGTCTCGCTGTCTTTGACTTTTACGTATGTGGCTTGGCGTCCATCACAGCGAGCACATCACAGCAGCGGCAGAGTTTGCGCAAGGACACGACAGCGAGCGTGAACTCTCCTCATCCTTCGCGGCGGTGTAGTGGGAGTTCACCTGCTGTACTACACACTATACACCCCTTTTGCACGTTGGCGGCGGGGTCGTCCGCTTTATCATTCCGCGTTGGTCGCCCTCGTGTCGAGGCAGGAAGACGCTCTCACCGATTCCGCCTCCTTGCTTGCACTGATTTCGCTAGCTGCCCCGTTTTTACTGTTTGTTCTTGCAGCGTCTCTCTTTTACGTTTCTCGAGCGCCTGGGCGTATTAACTGAAACGCCGTGCGGCTCTGCCCAAACCGAGCGAGACTTGTTTCCTGCCTCCTCTGCTGAGCAGTTCAGTTCGTTCAGTGCCGAAGTGCGTTGTTGCGTCGTTGTCCGTAGAGCCGTCACGATCGCGGTGCTCGCTTAGAGGCCCCTTTACCCGTGGTCGTATTAAACCTGTCGGATTGTCGCGCCCGTTACGTCGTTGTCGTATCTGTGTCGACTCGATGCGACGCCCGCTTTAAGGTCGCCGTGTGTTTCACCGAATCATCTGTAGTGTCAGTGTGTGTGCGTGTTGTTTTCGTATGTTGGGATAAGCCGGACCACTACTCTGCCTTGGAATATCGACAGCCGTGAGTTGTGCATTGTCGTTGTGCGGTCGCGGTCG
Source organism: Rhipicephalus appendiculatus (assembly GCA_030522465.1). NCBI lineage: Eukaryota > Metazoa > Arthropoda > Arachnida > Ixodida > Ixodidae > Rhipicephalus > Rhipicephalus appendiculatus. Next base: position 762,754 of record JALIZH010032982.1, on the reverse strand, counting down.
TCGCAGGAAAGGCGCTATTGCTTGTGTCGTGTCGTGTCGTGTCTGCCAGCGGTATATTTAGATCGGAGCGCTCGAGTGGACGCCTCTCAGGGTCACTTCATTCGTGCATTCTTGCGCGTTTGCGTGTCGAGTTTGAAATTTGTTTGATGATTGTTTGCATACAGGTAGTTTGATACAAATAATATACAGACTATGGTTCAAGTAGTGCTGAGGGACCTTCGGCATAGTTATTTCTTACCGACTGGTTTCATGTGGCGCCTGTTCAGGGGCGATGTTCTTTGAGTGGTGACCTCATTCAAAAAGTTTATTCGTCTCTAGGGGTCACTTTTGCTTGGTTAACGAATAAAAGAAATGCCAGTGACCTTGAAATGATCAGTATTGTGTACATGATGTAAATCACATTTAGTTGTAAAGCACATTTCGATGGAGGCGAAACGCTAGATGACCGTGTACTGTAACACATCAGTGCACGTTGAAGGAGAGTAGATGGTGGGAAGGAGCGCAACCCTCCACTAGGGCGCGCCTTCGTAATTACGTCACGGTTTCGGCACGTAAAACCCCAGATATTATTATATTTGGAGGCCTTATGGTGGACGAAATATATCAACTGATGTCCTTTTTTGTGCATCGTTTGTGAACTTCGCTAGCTCATCTGTGCGGCTAGCACTGCACACTGATTGCTAGCTCGTCCTTGTCTTTGCTAAAAACATTCACTAATGCGATCCAAGTTCGTCGACCGTTTCCTGGAAACGGCAAGCGTCTTCATTTTGAGTTCTCTAGTTCTTATTATGCACTTTCAGATTGACCAAATGTTACGTGTTTTTTTTTTTTAAAGGTTGATTTAAGCATTGTTGCAGACGCAGCTCACTTGCTTATACGACGCTTTTCGCTCCGGAGTTTTTCTATTCCTCGTGTCCGATTTCTCGGGGATTCAATTCCCGTCTATTGAACAGATCTTTGCTTCCCGTTCGTGCTTTAGTGAGCGGGGTGAAATTTGTAGGAAAAGATCGGATCTCGGCGGGCGTTTCGCAAATGTAGGAATAATTTTGTCTTTCTGCGCCGAAGGCTCGGGTCGTGTTTATACATATATGTATCTTCCAAATGCATGCGCCGCCTGTAGATATCTATCAAGGAAACGAAATGTTGCTTAGTGAAGTGGCTTTTTTTTTTTTCTTTTCGAATACCTGTCCGGCCCTGCTTGACCCTCCTGTCATTCCCTCTCTGTGCTGCTTTCGCCTACTTCCTTCGGATTTTCCTCACCTGTCAGGTTTGGCGAAATCGGATTGTGGATTTGAAAAAAAAGAACAGAAAACTTGTTTATCCTGTTCGTCTAATTTTGATAAACACGTTTTAGGGATGTTAATTGAGATGACTTGTGTAGCGCACAGCATTAGTAAAAACTCTGTCTTTTAGGAACATACAACGTCTCCAAAGCGATAGGCTGACGCACGGCTTCATCGGTTGTGATCAGCTGGCCTTTCTGTTAAATGTACGGCCATACTTTTGCAGCATCAAAAGTAGACAGATCATTAAGAATACTTAGAATTTACCGTTTCTTTTAAATTTCTGGAATTTCACAGAATTGTAGCGACCGGGTCGCGGCCATAACTGCAGCAGGCGGTTCCGAGTTTTCTAAATCGGAACTGGGACCTGAAACAAAGGTGGCCTGATTCTGACGTCGCTTATAGTTCACTCATACCCATAGGTCGGCAAAACTTGTGGAGATCACTCAGACTCACTCATGAAATATATTTTGCGCTTAGGACTCACTCGGACTCAGACTCACGAAAATTTTTCTTAGTCGGACTCACTCGAACTCACACTCACGAAAATTTTCTTCAACCGGATTCACTCGGACTCAAACTCACCAAAATATTACTCACCCGGACTCACTCAGACTCACGGCTCGATCTGAGTCTGAGTGAGTCCGAGTGAGTCGACTCATGAGTGAGTTCGCCGACCTATGCTCATACCTAAGGAACTTTTCGGAACTACGGAACTCATACGATTGGGAAATTTTCGTGATGTTTGAGAATTTCAGCGTGTAATCGCGGCTGTATTACTGTATGAACGAAACACACATATAAACGAAATAAAACGGCGCAATTTTTCCGCGGTCCTCGATTATACACGGCATCTCTCACAGAGCAGTTTTTGGGCATTGGGCTTGAATATATATCATCTATTATGGCTATATACTTCGTGCCTTCGATGTGGCTCTGGCACCATAAGTCTAATCAATCAGTCGATCGATCAAGCAAAGTACAAATCAATCAGTCAGGCTTAAAACTCCCACTGACAGATATTTCGCTCATTACTCTTTTGGGGGGTTAAATGCAAAATAATTATTTTCATGCTTTCAAGGGAACTGTGACGTCACAGAAGGCAGCCAGTCAAAGGTAAAAGAGACTTGTTAAATACATACGGCAGGCTTATTGCTTATCTTTTTCAGGGACCCTTTTTCTAAGCACGGAGCACTTTAGGCGCCCGGGCTGTCGTATGCTGTCGCCGCTTGCCGTAACGCAGGCAAAACCACGTATAAAAATAGAAAAAAAAAGGAAGCAAGCGAGAAATAGAAAGACAGAAACAAAACAAAAGAAAGGGAGAAAATAGGCAGAAACATAGAAAGTGCAAGAAAGAGAAAGTAGAGAGAGAAAAGACAGAAAAAAAAAACGGATAAAAGAGAAAAAAAAAAGGGAAGAGAGAGAAAACCGAACAGAAACAAAGAAGGCTGCCCAGCTCCGCACTTCTTTCAGGCTTGGCACCACTATCTGCCCTTATTATTTTTTTTTTCACTAGCTCCTGTCAACGATCCGCCCCGGTATCCCGGTTAACTCGAACGCCCGTGTAGCCCATATTTATATCTTTATGAGCGACAGGAACAGCTGCGAGCAGTAGACGGGTAACGTTGGAAGCACACCGACACATTCCGGTGATGCTTCCTGAATTAGCAACCCGGTCGCGGCCATAACTGCACCAAGCAGCTTGTGCCCACGGTGTTTATTGAGATATTTCGGGGGTTTGATGAGCGGTATTTATTACCAATAACCCTGTGTGTACGACACGAGCATTGTCATCGTTTGTTTTCTCAACGTGATCCAGTCATCATTCGTTAGACACAACGTAATGAAACCAACCGACATAGAAGCTAAGGAAACTAGGAGACGTTATTTTCTATGTTTTAACTGTCGTCTCTTACCAAAGTTTCAGCCGCTGCAAATCGTTCAATTGCAATGTCAAGCTGAAGAAAGCTTAAACGGCTCGAATGCACGCGCAGCTGACCAGGGAACGAAATCGGAGTTCGCCGGAATGCGACACTCGCACGGCAAGCCGCTTATTACGTCACGGCTCGCGAGTGCGCCAGCGTTGCTCGACTCCCAGGCCGCTCGCGTGTTTATAAAAATATTCAGTTATAAATTAAATGCTCGACCAAATGCGCTAAAATTTCGTCAGCTTATTTGTGAACCCACATAACCCGGATTATTATCGAAAATTTGATGTCATGGCCCCTTTGAAGGGATATTGACACGAAAATTTTCTGTTGCCGTTTTTTTGCGTCGAATGAAAGGTCCAAGCCCTCAAGAGCCTGGAAAAATGTACTGCTAAGGGTGAGTGCACCCTGTAAAAGTAATTACAGTGTGTTTTTGAAAGATAGTTTTGGTTCCTCCTGCACCCTGACGTCACAACGCGGTATGAACTTTTCGTCACGTGTTTGTGCAAGATATCGTGACGTTTCAACGGCCGCTCCGCACCGTGGCTCCGTTGGTGACGCACAAGCGGTCATTTTGGATGTTTTTGGTGCCTGACGTCATCACAACTAGCCACACTGCTGCGTGAAGTCACTAGAAATCGTACTGTAGCCTGACGTCAAGCTAGTGTCGATGTCGGTAGGTGCGCCATGGGAAAATTGACCTTAATATCAAAATAAAATATCTTCCCAGCATTTGCTGAGCCCCACACTCGCGCAGAGCTGCATCTGTATACAGGAAATTTGTATGGCAGTGTAAGCATACCTCCGAAAAATGGTGTCAGTACCTCTTTAAGGCCTCTGCCGAAATCAGCGCTCGTCCTGCGTAGTGCTTTTTTCTTTCTTTTCTTTCTGTGTCTTCGTGTTTAACGCTGCGTCAATCATGTATGTACTCCTATTTGATTCGTTGGCGAGAAAAGTTTTACCATTCTGCCAGCGTTTTGGGTTAATGGTCTGGCTCGGATATCTCGACTCTAATATTTTAGTTTTCGCCGTTCACACACCCCGCATCCATCAGCGTCCGCTCTACTAGGTCCCGGCCTGTTCACGCTCGAAAAGACACCCGAACTGTCCTCTGTTCTTGCTTATGCGTCCCAAAAAGCAGTTCCTAGCTCTCAAGCAGCTCGGTTCCGTTCCTTCCTCCTTCTTCTTATAGTCCTTTCCACGTATACACTCACACACCCTCAAACGCCGGTCGCTTTTCGCTCCACTCCTCCGGCAGTTCGTCTCTGTCCTCGCCACACAGTCTCGCATTGCTGCGCGCTGGCGAGCCGACACACAGGCGACACGCGGAAGAGGGATATCGTTACAGGACGGCAACAGCTGTGAACCAGCTACGTTCAGTTTTCTTATTTTTTCCAAATGTTTCTCGCTCCCCGCTGCGTGTAACGGTCCTTGCCTTCTGGCTCCTGGCGAGTGTGTGTCTTTTCCGAGAATAGATGTGCATCTAGCACTGCTGTGCGTTGCTGCTCGAGCTCTGAGGTTATTTCGCGAACAGGGAGAGTTCGTGCCCCGGGTGGGTGCGAGTTTGTGTTTTGCGGCTCGTTATATGTACCTGGCGTTTACTACGCATGCTGACGGATTATAGCGTCGTTTTGGGATTCCGTGTTTGGGGCTATTGCACGGTATCTTTCAAATTTATTGCAGGGCTTTGACTCAGCGGCAGTGAATCGGGAGTAGGGTCACTGTGCTTGAGTTTTCTTTCTAGGGGAGTTTTGTTTGACACGTCTACGAAGTCCTTCGGGAATTCGCGTTCTTACACAATCGACAATCTGCTGTCTTCCTCACCATTTCTTTAGCCAGGTGAGGGGGGCGGGAGGCGTGAAGAATGGCATAATCTTCTTTTCTGTCACTCGCGGGACGCATTTTTTTGTCCCTTACCTCTTAGGATCCGCCACGTTGGCGCATTGGTTAGGGTGCTCGGACTGCTGGTCGCGGGTTGAATCCCTGCCACGGCGGTCGCATTTTGATGGAGGCGAAATGCTAGAGGCCCGTGTACTGACTATGCGATGTCAGTGCGTGTTAAAGAATACCAAATGGTCGAAGGCCGCCCACTGCGGCGTGCCTCATAATCATATCGTGGTTTTCGGCACGGTAAACCCTAAATATTGTGATTAGCCCTCATTTGTCTTATTTTTTCTTTTCGTTTCCCATTATCATTCTTTTTCATGTAACTCAATTATGGGATAGCCCCGAGAACCGCGTGTTTCCCACAGCTACTGCGCCCACTCTTCCGCGTTCCTCCAAACATGAGTGCTCTCACAAAAGTGGTCCACCGCGTCTTCCATCTTCCGTGCATCAGCGATGGAAGATCGTCTTACTGTCAGATCACCCCGACATGGCTCTGGCGTCGGCGTCTCCCTTCGACATATACCGCCTGTCTTTTCGTGACAAGTGACAACTCCGTCCCTTCCTCTTTCGTCAATGGGATGCATTCACTGCGGGGACGACACAAGGCGTCCGTTTGTCTCCAACGGGGAGCTCTCGATTACACGGAGATGCCTTACCTGCGATATGCTGTTATGACTTACGCTGACGGCGAACGTTCCAGTAGCAGTTGCCCCACGGGGAAAGCCATGTACGTTCCTATCAAGTCGTTAATTTGCTCATCCGCGGGCTGTGTTGCGGAACCTTTTAATTGGGGGAGCCCCCCTATCGCTTACGTCGTCCCGATGCCGCTCGCTTCACTCTGCAAAGCAGCCTGTCCACGTTACGTTGATTTCTTCCGGATGCGTTCATCGTATCGTTTCTGTCGCGTAGTGCGTTTGTTTATTTCCTGTTTTCTATTTCATTTCTGTTTTTCTTTCATCTATATCTATCACTGCTTCCGGAAAGAGTAGGCAGGCGTGCGTCCAGGTGGCGGTTGTCAGCATGCTGCCTCCCTGTTTCCTCTTGGTCCGGTTTTGTCTGTGTATACATAGCAAATAATAAGAAAAAAATAAGAATAGCAAGAATTCAACTGCAGTTACACGTGATGATGTCTCAGTTAGTGTTAGAATCTGCTTTCATTTAGTTATCGAAGGGAGCGAAGTCTTGCGAATTTAACTAATGGATAGTGTAGCGTGTGCAGAGATTAAAAAAAAAAGCTGGGATTAATCAATGTGGATGATTGTGCCAGTTGGTTGATTGATGATGTAGGTATACTGCGATCATGTAGATCATGAAGAATGGGAACTTCGTTTGCGCCTTCGCTAAGGAGCAGCCGGAGCTCTAATTAAAGCTGGCACTTACTTTACCAGAGAGGGGGGGGGGGGGGGTTCACCATCACAGTCGCATGAAAAAGGCGGCAGTCGTGCTGGTAAAGGCGCTACAGTCAATGGACCGAACTTGTGCCCAAAAAGCAGAGGGAGACTCCCAGTACGAGCAAGAAGCAGTCGCGTTAGGACACATGCGGTGAGCACTGCCGCCTGTCGTCCATAATGTGATCGCCGGCGAAACGCGTCGTCTTTCAGGGATGCGTGATCGTGCGTTATCACTGCTGCTTGCATTAATTCCCGAATTAACTCAAGTGCTCGATCGCGCCGTGCGCGCAATCTTATCAGAGCCTCATAAAACAAGCGGGTTGGTTCTCATACCTTCTGGCGCAGCAGTCGCCGATTGTAATTATTCAGGTTTAACGTCCCAAAACCACGATATGATTACGAGGGATGCCGTAGTGGAGGGCTCCGGAACGTTAGACCATCTGGTGTTCTTTAACTGCGCCAAAATCTAAGCACGCGAGCCTCAAGCATTTCGCCTCCGTCGAGCTGCAGCCGCCGCGACCGGGATTCGATCCCGCGACCTTCGGGTCAGCAGTCAAGCACCATAACCATACACAGACCACCGCGGTGATTACCGTCACCGATCGGTAACAAGGCATTCGTGAGTGGAGCCCGTGGCCACATAAAATAAAGGAGCGTGCGTGGCTATGTTCTCAAAGTCCCGGAAGGAAATGTCATCAACCGCGGAAACACTTTTTCTCGCAGTCCCGCCTGCGCCGCCCTCGGCTTACCACTGTTCCCTTGGCGTCAACTCTTGTTGCCGTAACCTGCCCCGCTATTGTACCGACATCCCTTTACAAACTGTGTGAAAACCGCTTGAGTTGTTGCCGTCAACAATGCGCTGGTGGTGCACGGTGGACGAGGTGTACGAGGAAGACGACGTGGAACACTTCGAGGCGGACAAGCGACGAGCCGCTAGGTGGCTGCGCGATGTCCTCCGTAAGTGCTGGTCACGCGTATACGTGTCACGTGACTGATTAGCCGGCTCTTTCGTGTGTTCCTTTATTTTTATTTATTTATTTGTGCAACAATACAAGACTTTCATGGTGCTTGCATTGAAAGGTGGCTTTACAGAAAGACGTCACCTCACTACAGGCCACGTCAATATGACATGTGTGCGTGTATGAAATGGATTTAGTTTTTATTTCAATGTTTGTTTTCGCCCTATGCGCACAACATACGAGAAAAATGTGGTAGGAAGAACTGTGTGTGTATGGGGGGGAGAGAGAGAGCGAGCGAGAAAAGAGTGCTCACACACTTAGGCCCGTATTGACAAACCAACGTTATCGTTGTCGCTCGTTTTCCTTGTCTTTCTTATGCCCTTGAATGTGCTTCGTAAACAACTATAAAGGCAGTGGTCACAGACCAACCTCAGTTATCTTGTGCCCTGCTTGCTGTTTTCATGCAGTTTACGCGAGATAAAGATACGAAAACAAGAAAGATGAAAGATGGAGATAAGGTTGGTTTACGAATACAGGCCTTCTACTCGGAAGCCTACCACTCTTTGGAACACACTGTTAATAATACAAACAGAATGTAGATTTATCGTGCGCTCTCTTGGGCCACTGATTCAAACCACTTCGTATTTGACAAACACACTTCTCCGCATGACAAAGAGCAGTGCAGTGTAGCAAACTGAATAATTTCTGGATTAACCTCCCCGCCTTTCACTCAACCTTGATCTCTTTGTTGTTGTTGTTGTTTTTTTCTTTTTTTCTATTTTTCATGTGCTTGCAATAAAGATGACTAAACATAGGAATTGTGAAACTGCAGTCGGTGGATATCGCTCGAAAAACTATGGCCGTCAGCCCGTGGCAGCCACATTTTCTCCCACGTCTTGTGACTTCGTTTTACGTCACATACCTGTTCTCGATGGCGGTATATTCCTACGTCAAGCGGCCCCTATAAATCAACCGAAGTGTCGAAGCACAATCGCTGTTTTTGTGGCAAGTTTGGGAGCAGAGGAGGCGAAGACCTGTCTTGTCTTCTAGGCCCAGTGTTGTTTCTTGAGTGCACACTTTTTTTTCGCTAGATCTGAGCCGCATGGTATTATAAGGAGCCCTGTTCAACTATTCTGTTTCCTGGTTGAGTGTCCTTTTTGATTGCTAGCGTGTGCTGAAGTGATTGGTGTTCGTTTCAGCTTTCGTGGTTACACGGCCTCTTGTCTCTTAAGTCGACTGACCTGGTATCCTTCTCTGTCTGTTCATCTCTGTCGCAGACGTTGAGGACATCACGGCAGACAACTTCTTGGACAAACTGGACAATGGCGTGGTCGTCTGTCGGCTAGCCAAGCTGATCCAAGCCAGGGCGGAACACTGTTGCCAACTGAGCGGCTCCTCCAAGGTCAGTATATATGCACGACTCGACCCCGACCTGTATACTTGAGATTTAGCTACTCGTCTATAAAACATGAATAATCGAAAGTGTTGAAACGGCTCTCACTCTTCCTAAATTTGGCCCTTGCGCCGTAAAAGACACCAGCTTCATCGTCACCCCTCTGTAGGCTATACTTTGGTTCCGGCCTTACCATTCGCCGTACCATTTAAGCAGCATGAACAAGTTTGTAGTCTACATTAATTTCCAATCACTTATTAGGACAATGGCCAAATAGGACACTTGCGTACGCCGTTACTCTGCTGAGCTTTGGAACGTGGGTTTGATTTTTCGGCCACGGCGGCCGTATCTCGATGGAGGGGAAATGTATCGTGTAATTAGATTTATGTAGTTAGGCTTTAAAGAACCCCGAGTGGTTAAAAATTAACCCGTAGTCCCCCACTGCGGTGCGCCTCGCAGTCGCAGTGGGGTCTAATTGGATCACCACATGGCGTAAATTGCGTCTCAATGAGTGCCAGAATGATGATTTCTCAAATTCGTTATTTTTTTCTCGCAAACTTATAACACTTCAGTTCTCTGAAATTGTTAAAATATACCTTCCATAGACTAAGTATTCCACGCCAAACGTCCCAACCATTCTGGCGACCATCTCAATTGTATTCGAAAAAAAAAAAAATGCTGAAAACGGTGATGGCGAGGAAGAACTTCAATGAGGAAGTTGCAGCCGTATGACCAAATGTTGCAAATGCGACGTAACCGTCAACGGGGAAGTTCAAAAATTATTTTCTTCCTTAAAACAAAAATTGTAATGATAAATCTTGTCATATAAGAAGAACTATTGATTGTTTTCGATTGAGGTTTAAAGATCATTTTTAATTGCAGCACCAGGCCGCGTAAATTGCGTCTCTTTTCGGGCCAAAATGATGATTTCTCAAATTCTGGATTTTTTTCTCAGAAATTTATGAAACTTCAGTTGTCTGAGAAAACGTTTTTAATCCAAAATATACCTTCCCTAGAATAAGTATTTATTACTCAGATATTCATACATAGTGCAATATTATGGGGAAAAAACTCTAAACATAGAACATTCTGGCGAAGTTTCTAGAGGCGTATATAGGAGAAAAACTCCAGTAATATTATTGATCTTCAAAAGCCTTACACAGACGCCTTTGCTTATTATGTAGACCACAGTTGGTATTGAAGCGAGAAACAGTGCTCGTAGAATAAATTTCCTGACAAACAACACTTACACGACATTACCGTGAAATCCGCAAGGCTCCCACGTGATGAAAATCTTTTTTCTCTGAGAAATATTCGAGGAGTTCAGTGTTTTCAGTGCAATAAATGTGTAGTTTTCTTTTCGAATACATTCGAGATGGTCGCCAGAATGGCTGGGGCATTTGGCGTTGAATGACCCAGTCGGGTTTCTGTAACTAACACCCCCAGAAATCAATTTTGAAAACAATGCTTTGCTAACTCTCTTTCACTCGTTGCCTGTAAACGGGGGACAACAATGTCCGATGTCAGATTTCTGGCATAGAGTATTTAAGCATCCCGAAAGGCCTGCGCAGTCTAAGAGGGCGCCTCAGCTGAGTCACGCGACTTCAACTGCTGAACTACTAAGAATTGGCAGCAACGGATAATGTTGGCCAAGGGATTGCTCGTGTTGGCTAATGTTTGCTTTCAAGTGTTACAGCAACCACGTTGCCTTCATTCAACCCTCAATCCGGTGATTTAGTTGTCTGCCTTGTCTTTCCTTTTTCATCGTACCGAGTCGAATGTGTAGCACTTGTTTCGGAGAACAAACGAACTCTCTACCTGCGCGAAGTCTGTTGAAATCCCGTCTGCGAAACGCGCGCCAGCTGCGCGGTGTACGCTGGAAATCGGCTCATCTGAACGGGAGTGCCAGTCTTGGCGCTACGCCGAGAGGTCCTTGACACAACAACGACGACAAACCGGGGGGTTCTTCGGGCCCTCCATCTCCGTGTGCCGGCCACGTGTGGCGCGCACTCTCTAGAGCTCGTCGGCGTCTCTCTGTGCTCGAGGCGCGCGAGATGCGGTAGCGTGATAGCCCGGCTCTCGCTCCTCCGTCCTCGAATCGTTCATCACTGGGGATGTGGAGTGCCGCCGCCCGTGCGTCGGCCGGAGGAGAGTCTCCCCGACGGAACGCGGCCCGGTTTAACAACCGCCGCGCGGCGCGCCTGCATCATCGCGATGTTCCTGGCTCGCTTCGCGAGCACATTGCGCGTGCGCCTTTTGTGTTTGCTCAGCATGAAGGGAGGGGAAAGCGGAGGTTAGTGGAGCGACGGTGGAAGAATGTGTATTGCGCTGAATTACCTTTTGTCAGACTGACTGTACGCACCTGTATGCAAAACGAGAAGTCAGCACTCAAGTCTTCGTTAGTCTCGTTCTCCCGTGTCTTCCCTTGGGCTGTAATTAATCTACGAAATGGAATACCAACTAGCCCGTACCCACACCCTGTCTCAAATGTGCGTTCGGCAGGCGATAGCGGCTAACTACATGTGACCTTCATTGAAGCCATAGCGCTCAAAAGACAGGGACCACACAAAGAGGACGTGACGTGCGCTTTCTGTGGTCCCTGTCTTTTCAGCGCTATGGCTTCAATGAACGTAACAAACCAACTAGCCCAAAAGTCTGTTCTCTTGGACTACATGTAAGGCTGACTACATGTAAGCCTACAGCACATGTCGTGTCTTCTCGTCTTTGTATTCGTTTCAGCGCTGCCACCTTTTTCACTTCATTATGAACCCAAACCAACTTGCCCATCTTTCTCCGATTATGTAAGGTAAAGCACGTTAGGAGGATAAGTGCTAGGTGGGTAATGTTACATTAGTAATGATAATTCGACCAGCTAACCTAAAAAACAAGGGACACGTAGAAACAGACAAGGACGTCGCGGATATTTCTTACACGCGTTTTCTTTGCAACTGTCCTGTCTTCAAAAGGGTGTCAGCTTGAGCTGGTTGGCATGGCTTCATCACAGTAAACAGCGTGGGGAGGCTGCGGGCAGGGGTGGCCCTTACACCGGCTCTTATCTCAACGTGGAACTGGTCGGATTTACCAGAGGGTGATACATGCCCGTACTGTTCTGTTCCGGTGATGCAAGCAGGTGCATACCATCTGATATGGACGTGCCAAGGGTTACAGTCGGAACGCTCCCGCCATCTCCTGCAAGCCGGCCTTCGCTACAGTGACACAAACAGTTATGACCGATGGATACAAGACAACACATTCCACAAGACACTGCTTCACTTCATACACAACACCGGCCTAACGGCGCAAATTTAATACAGATATACACAACAAATATTATGCCTTAAGGGCAAGTCTATGTCGCGAATAAAAAAAAACGGTGCAAGGAAGACAGACAGGACTTTCCGCTGGCTAACAACAGGAGATACTAACCGACGAGGAGATTGATTATCTCCGCGATTGAACTTTGCATTTTCATGCAGTAGTCGAGACGGATGCGTAGGACTTCCCCTTTGGCTCACCTTCCTCTTGTTATTTCCCTTTCCAACGAAGCGTACATAATCGTTCCCGCGAAATAAACGCTCCTTTTGTTAGCAAACGCAAAGTCCTGTCTGTCTCTCTTGTCCCATTTGTCCGCGCTGTTTCCTGTTATGAAGGTGTCCGGTCTTCTATTCCAAAGGTACTCGTAAGGGAATTTTTTCTTATTTCGAAAGCCTACCCTTAGCCACGGTAATTCGGGGTATCAAAAATACACATGGAAGTTAGCTTCATGTGTGAAGTTTAACAGTGAACGGTGGTTAGCTCCATGGATCCAGCGATGGAGGTGCGGTAGTTGACCAGGCCAGAGACCTGTTGCGTGGAGGTGGCGAAGACGGCTTAAGAGCAGGCCCCTATAGAGCAACTCCTGTTTTGGTATCTACGCTAACAGTGTAGATAGTTCTAAACTAAGCAAAATACATAAAATGTATTCTGCAGGTAAGAGACGGTTAAAAAATGTTGATGCGAAGGAATAGGAGGTTGGCGATGAAACCATTTTTGTATTGGACTACACGCAAGTCTATAAAACTATAGTAGAGTCTTTTTAGCAAGTTAGGGAAATACTGTACGCAAATACGGTACCGTATGACGGTACCGCTCCTCCTTTCCCGGTCGTCGTGATCTTGCCAGTGAAGATTTCCCAACAACACAAAAGCTTTCTCAAAAATTTCTGTGCGGTTGTCACGCCTCGTTGTTGCCTGTCAGCCATACGCATTGTTAACGAAGAACCTGTCGTTCGGTTTTGCTGTAACTGGAACTGGGAGCGGCTTAAGCACAGCGAGCGGGAAAGGAGGAGCGCTACCGTTCTGCCTTACTGTATTTGCGTAACTTGCTAAAAGACTGTAGTGTTATGAGACTGAACGAAACAAAAAAGACACAGACCACTGCGCTCCACAACAAAACCCATGGTTGGACCATCCGCTTCCCACGCTGTATCGACCCATATGCTCGCTGTGTACTCAATTTATTCAACGACGTGCGCTCATTGCCGTATGGCCGGCGCGAATACCCCGCCATTGCACCGGCAGTGCGTTCCCCCGGGGACTCTGGGGCCACTCTTTAACTGCACTGGATCCCATATAGTGCATGCTGGATAGGAGGGCCTTGCCCTCCCGCCCCTTTTGTGTGCGTCAGTCTCAATCTTCATCGCGCCGATGCTCTCGTTCCGACGTCACCGGCCAATCGCGGTTAATCAGCGTTGCACCCACTCCTTCGTACAGACTATAACCGGGCGAATTAGTGGCACGTCGCGGCATGGATATATCTACGAGAGAGCGCGTCCTTTTCCGGCCGTCCATACTCGTCTGGCGCATGATGCGGCGAGTGTGTCCTCGTGACGTGCGGTGCGGTCCCTAATCGAGTTTAGGCTAATCCCAACGGCAGCCCGGTCAAGCAGCGGCCTTGCCTTGCCTTTGCCCTGCAGACCTTCACCTCGTTTTTGTTTTTTCTTTGATATTTTTTTTTCCCGGGGCTTCCTTTCCGCGTCTGATCTCGTGGCGACGCTGCATGTATAGGATTTACTATATCCGCTGCTTGATTATTTATGACCCGATTATTTGTGACTCTCTTCTTCGCGGTCGTTTTCTTTGAGTGGGATAAGCAATCTTATGGGCCTGCTTCTGACTATGTGTTTATCGAGTTCGTTAATTCATAACCAGTTAAGATGAAAGAGAAGCGCGAAAGAAAACAGAAAAAAAAAACAATGACAAGCACCCAGTCCTGTGAACTTTTCGTTTTCCGCGCTTATCTTTTATCCTTCCGTGGGTTGATGAGCTGGCTCTTACCCGTGTTTGGTGACCGGAAATACATGCAGACACACCTAGCCCTTTGGCTCTTTCTGTATCTCACAAACACATTTCTAAAAGCTGCATGTGTATACATTAAACCCTCGCTTGGTTCTACCGTAAGCTTCAACATATGTGCGCTCGCCATAAATTGTGGCTTGTGTAATAAGGAAGCACAAGGGTCGTCAAACCTTTGAAACATGGACTGTCGTCACTGTGCACTTCATTCAAAGTGCTCCTTCGAGCGGCCTCTCTTTCCTTGATGTTTTCCCGATAGGCGATTCTCTTACGGGTACTGTATGGCCACTTCAAGCGTGCACACCACACGGACCCGTAACATACACCATGTTTGTGAACAGGGGTAGGCGCCGTCGACATACTGAGGCGCTTGTAGCGACGTCGCGCCGCGTAGGCTCCGCCCAGCCCAAAGCTCGCCACCGCCTTCTACGATCACTCGGAGGCAGCATTGAAGCTGCTGTGCCAGTTGTACGCCAGTTGTGCGCGCTGTGCTCGGAGGTGATTGATTGATTGATTGGAAACATTTATTTGAAAACAAAAGAGAGATGTAGCCCTTAAGAGGCTCCGCAATGGGTGGAGTCTATTATTTGTAAGTCAGTTGTACGCGCTGTGCTCGGAAGCAGCATTGAAGCTGCTGTGCTAGTTGTCACGTGATCGTAGAGGGCGGTGGCGAGCTTTGGGCTGGGCGGAGCCTAAGCGCCGCGACGTCGCTACAAGCGCCTCAGTATGTCGACGGCACTTACCGCTATTTGCAAACATGGAGTAGGTCTATATCCCGCCATGAACAAGAGCGGCCTTCTTCCCAGACGCCCAATTTGTTTTCCCTCCCTTCAGCGCCGGTCAAACAGGAGCGACGGCCAGTCCTGCTGCGTGTCCCGGCGCGGAGGCGGCGAGCTTCAAAGGCGCGAAACAAACGGGCTGTCATTGCGCTGTCCTCATCTCTTTCTCTCTCTCTCTCTCTTTTTCTTTCTTTCAGCCTTATTTGTTCCGCCATGCGTTTCGCGGCATATATCTACTACTTCTTCCTGTTTCCATCACAATAAGCGTGGTTGTTTCGCCGCGCTGCGAGATATATTGTACTCCGGTCTTTGTGGCTCAAATGGCGTGAAACAAGTGGCACAGGTCTTCGCTTCCCTGAAATAGTCTTTTGGTTTGTTTTGTCTTTTTCATACCTGCCAAGTCTCCCGAATTTTCCGGGAGACTCCCGGATTTCGACCATTTCTTACGTTTGTACGGTTGTCAGGCAAATCTCCCGGAAATCGAAATTTCTGTGCGTGATCTTGCCGCATGGACAAAAATCCAGGCCAATCCGATCCATGCTTTTTTGCGAACCCATCGCATTGTGTTGTAAACAAATTTAGGAGGCGTTAATGTAAACGTACAGTAGAATCTCGGTGATGGGAAACCGGCAGATACGAATTCGTGAAATTCCCCAGCCAAATTCCACTGTGTCTATTGGACCAAAATTCGGATGTTCCGAACACTTTTCCCCATCGCGGCGGGTGATACGCACTTTTGTGCCGAAACCGTCGAACGGAGGCCGAGAGCAGCGTGCTGGAAGCTTCGGAAGTACGCGCGCGGCCAGCGTACGCACTGTCAGAACTGTGTTTATCGTTTGCCACAACCGCTGTGTACGAAACCGCGGTCGATCTTGACACGATCATGTATGGCGACGACGTAACTGACAGAACTCCGAGAGTGCACGCGCGTCCAACGCTCGACCAGTCAAAGCGACTCTGCTTTCCGCTAACGCCGCGGACAAGACGGCCGCGGCGTTATAGGCCGCGGCCGATGCGATCATAGATAGTAAAAAGCGACTTAGGTTTGAAGGCACGTGGGCGGCCAGCGCATGCGGATTGAAAACGGAACTACCGTTTGCCGCAACATCCGCGCACGAAACCGCGGTCGCTGCCACGCGATCATCGATAGCGAATACAAGCCTCCGAAGGTACGCGGCTAACGCAGCGGTAGATGAAAGGCAATAAAGACGTAAAAAAGGCTAGAAGCGTTTCGGCGTTCCTGTCCAAAGAATACGAGCAACCCGCGCTTTCGCGGCAGCCAGCTGCGCCGTCCGTTATTGGTCCGAACTCACGTGTCCCAGAAAAACATACGTGAGTTCTTTTGACAGAAATATATGTTTTGTGCGTATATATCGTGATTTGAAAACCGATTTTGCTAGTTTTTTGCTAGTGATTTGAAGACCGATTTTGCTAGATACGAGTTTTTTCGTTCCCCCTTTGAGACTCGCACCTTCAACTGTAGTTGGGAAACCCTACCCTCGTATGTTCGACCACTCCAAGCCACTATAAGACCGCAACGCCGATGTTACGCTGGCGGGGTTGTTCGCCCCCCCCCCCCCCCCCCTTGTTTTTCGCGATTTTCGTTTTTTTTTTGGGGGGGGGGGATAAATCGGCGCGACCCCCCCGTTGCTGAAATCTCCCGGATTCAGAATCCTTGAACTTGGCAGGTATGCTTTTTATCGCGTATTAATTGAGCACCGGATGTCATTAAGTGGAGGATCGCCGTCTCGGTATTTCGTTGCGCTGTCGACCGGGATATGAAGACATTTCGAAGTTGGATGTGTGCGCATTTCGGTACTGACATAAGAACAAAGACACCCATCATATATGGTTGCGAGCCGCGGTTTTGGCTACTGGTATGTGGTACACCCTAGTTATGGTACTTGAGTGCTGGCCCGAAGGACGTGGGGTCGAACCCCGGCCGTGGCGGCCGGATTTTGATGTAGGCAAAAGGCTAAAGACCTGTGCGCGTGGATTTAGGCCGAAGTTAATCCCTGGGTTCGGAATTTCCGGAGCACTCCTCTACGCCGCCTCTCATGATCGTATCGTGGACCTGGGACGCCGAAACCCAGTAGTTATCATTATCTTACATGGCTGCGCGTAAGTCGAGAGATCCCACCGACCGACGAAAAGGGGGCTTTTTCATCCACTTTAGCTCCTTCACATTTGCCACAATTATTACACTACATTTAAGGAAACACAAATCATGTGCCCTATGCTTTCCAGTCTTAATTGTCTAATTGGATTTATATGTTTACGGATTGGCATATCAGGTCTGGTGTGTTGTACTCCTTTTTTTTTCTTTTCTTTTTTCTTTTTTGTGGGATGCTAACATCTTTTCATGCTATCACTCTCGCTTCTTCTATGACTCTCGCCTCCATATACACATCATGTGATCCTTCCTGCTTCAGTTCCTTCTTGCTGGCTTTTCGATCAAGGCAAGTTCGAATGACGCATATAGGGTTTTCGCCTTAAGAAAGAAAGACACAGTTCATTTTGTTTCCTCTTATACTTAACGTCACTGGTAGACAAAGTGAACAAATTTTTTTCCTTAGTGGGAACGTCACGATGATGTCAGGCATGCCATATCTCCCATATGGTGACCCATTTGACCGATGAATATTAATTGAAGTGTTATACGTAAGTCTTGTCCAAGCTAAACTCCAATACCTTTACCGTCCATGAAGAGTGTTCTTTCTTTCAGGTTCGGAAGTAGGTGGGAGTGCTCTTTCTTGTTTCCTTATTTTTCAGCGTTTTCCTGTGTCTCGTTTATTCGGGCAGACTCATTCCTCGGTGAAACGCGTATGCGTGTGCCAGAGCGCAAACGGCACCAATAGCACGCGCACTCGATACAGGCGGCGCGAGCCGCTGATGTGAGCATCTGTAGGCGCCAGTCATACAATGACGTGCCCTTCGTTAGAAATTATGCATGGAGGGTACACCTTTATGGTATTATATAACAAAAATCGCAGCAGTCAAACCTACTCCCCACACGATGAAAACATACAAAGAGGATAGCAGTAGGCGAAGCCGTAAGAACTGCGGACGCTTGTCTTCCCTTTACGCAAAATAGATAATTGATATCAATACTGTTATTACAAATAAATAGTAAAAGCAAGTGGCTACATAAATAGAATTCCAGCAAGCGCCTCTAAATTCTGTGTAATTTATAATCGCCAAACATCCATTTTTCTTTTTTTTGCTTTCGTTTTCCCTCCTCTATCCTGTGTGCGTGTATATGTGTGTGTTCGTACGTGTGTGTGCGCGTATGTTCGCGCGTGCGAGCGAGTGAGAGAGAGGGATAGAAAAAGAGATAATGTACTACAGAACGTGACCCACGTATAACTGCTTTCACGAAAAGTGTCACGACCACGCGCGACGTAGCGGCATTGTAAACGCGCCTGGCAATATAACGTGCAGGGACAAAGGGCGATCTATTGCATACTTGGTGCTTGTGCATGCAAGCCTAAAATCTGCAGAGATCTAAAACACACGTTTGTTTTAGGGAAATATGACTTTTGCTTTATCGCCTTCTCTGTCTTCTCCCCCCCCCCCCCCCTTTTCATTGTAGCTTCGGTTTCGCTACCTTTCACGGAGAAACATATGTAACGGTATATTGTATATATACTTCTTTACCCAAGTGCGATTTACCGAGCTGTCGACGGGCCCATTTATGATCTTACCACCCCCCCCAGCCCCGTTCCTCTTCTCCCACTAAAACCGTTATAATGCAAACACATTCTGTAATACAAGCTCATTTATGAGAGCAGCACACAAAGCGACGCTTTGGAACGCTCGTTGAAGCTGCTCTAACGCTTGCGCAAACACCACGCTCAGCCGAGGTGTATAAATCAGGCCTTCGTAAACTTTCGGTGATATAGGGATATCCGCGCTCGGCAAGCGCGCAGTTACCCTCTGCCGTACTGTCCGCGACGTAAGACAGAGCACCAGGTCCGCTCGTTGTTATAGGAAAGCTAAGAAAAGAAAAAATAAAGTGCGATTAGGAGGGAGAAGTGGGGGGGGGGGGGGGTTGTACGTGAGAATCCAGAAAGCTGCGGTGAGGACTGCAAAGATGTTTTAAATTTCCCAGACTCCCATACAGGGATGTCTTTTGTTCTTGTTTTCTGCCGTAAGAGGAACACGCCTTTTTCCTTCTGAGGTTCAGAAGTGCCAAGAGGTACGAGAAAAGGGGGACCGGATGGGGCGAGACCTTTGCTCTCGTTCCTATACCGCGAAAGCAGCCAACCGATAGCGTGCAGGAAAAGTATGGGCCGGGAACTGACTTACGGCACGACGAAAGAAGGAAGGTTCTTAGTCTTTACGGGTGAAAGATATATATATATATATATATATATATATATATATATATATATATATATATATATATATATATATATATATATATATATATGCTCTTTCACCCGTAAAGACTACGAATATATATACTCGGAAGCGCGCAGTGTGCTGCTCAGTGAAGTGCTCTCTTTCCCTCCTCGCCCATATACTTTCTCAGTCAGGGGCTTGTTCCTGAAAACCCGCGATCGTTTCGCGTTTGAGGAAAAACAGATTCCGGGCTCCAGAGCTGATGGGCAGATGGGCGGGGTAGCGAGTATGAACGCCGTTACGACACGGCTCGATATGGCACGCCTGCGTCAAGAGCGGCGGCTTTCGGCGGTTGCCCCGACCTTGGCTTGCTCGCTTGTTTCTTTTCGCGCGTTTTCGAGTGTGCCTGTTAAAGTCCGCGGTTATGCGTGTGTGCTAGTTTGTTCAATGTTACTATTGCTTTTGCTTCTCTGGACATGCGAATGAAACAGTATAAGCCAGGGGTCTGCCATACGTGTCATACGTGGCTTCTCAAGGAATACACTTTTGTGACTTTGCTGAATTATATTCATATTATTTTGCTGCCTATTGTGATTAACAACGCTTTGTTCGTGGCTGCTACGGAGACGGGACTGGTCTTAAGCATTTTTTTTAACGCCACAGCGTTAAAGAGCTCGTTTCGCAGAAATTCCAACGTCGGCGTCGGTGTTGGCGTCGGCTTAAGGCGTCGTTGGGTTGTGAGCGAAAAATCAAGAAATATGCAAATAAAATACATAATAAAAATTTCCTGGGTCAAGTGAGGATCTAACCCAGGCCAGTCTGCGTGGCAAGCAGGTGCTCTACCACAGAGCCACAATATTTGTTGCAACTGTTTTTTGAAAAAAAAAGAAAATAAAAAAGCCATACGAATGTCATGTCAAGGAAGGAGCTTTCCTTAACGCATCATATATTGCGTGGTACATGCGTAGAATCGCGCCAGGCGTCAAAACATGTGAATTGAGAATCGAGTGGGTGTTTTAAAGGACCACCCATTACAAAGTGCTCAGACATATTTAATCATCATCAGCAGCAGAACCATCAACAAAGTGAACAGCTGCATAGGTTGGTGTGTTGCCCTACGGACGTGTCGTGGGTCCTTCGTTGATTCGCAAAAGGAATAATTATGGCGTAGTGGGCACTTAACAACTGTGCGAGTGTCTCTGTTGCTGGAACATGACCTCGGAGATTTGCGGTAGTTCGAGTGCTAGCAAGTCTCTAAAAGGCCGTGCGAAAAAAATGAGCGGGAAAAAATGTTGCGCTTGTTGCCAGACGTATGTCAGCCTCGGCTAAATCAGCTGTGTTAGTCCGCACGAATCTGAATGGGACAAAGAGCTTGGCATTTGCCGTCCGCGAGGTCCGCGGATGAGGCACGGATGGCACAAATCCGTGACGCGGAGTCACGTGATACGCCTTCCGCCGCGGATAAGACGGATTTAATTCCGTCGTGTGGATACACGCTACAGATCACCAGGTGGTGGAAATTTCCGGTGCCCTCCGCTACGGCGTCTCTCATCATCATATCGTGGTTCTGGGACGTTGAAAGCCGTATATTATTATTAGGGGGCGATTGCGCTGCGCGGACCTTTACTGAAGAAAATAAAGAAAGGAAATCTTTCATGAGAGGTAAGAGGAACGCAGAAAGGCTGTGGACAGCAGTATTGCTTATCACCAAGGCTACGTTAGTCCTGCGATCAAAAGCTCACAGAGTCCCTTGTGCATTCACCTAAGACGACTCGAAGGCGAAAGCCTTCTTCTTTTTCTTCTCAGTCGACGTATACGGGAGCAGGGAGTACGAGCCGTGGCTTCCCGTGCCACTGCCAAGCGCCGTATTCATTTTATTTTGTGGAGGTCGCGCGCTCTCCAGGTTTTGTTCGCTGCCCAAACGAGGGTGCTACAACGGCATCGTGTGGCGTTACGTCACATGACGTCAATCGAGGATTTGAGACGTCATGATTACGTCATGTGGTGGCGTCATCACGTGATGATCATTTTGTGCATCACTCGTCCCCGACGCCGCGGGACGCTCGGCGCCGACGGTCTAATTTCCCGTTGGACGAGGCATCTAAGTATTTCGCCTTAATAAAAATGCTCGTGTGCCTTAATACAGATGGGCCCCGAAGGCGATCTCCCTGTGCCGTTCTATCTTTATCTCCGCGCGGTGAACTGTAACGGACAGCAGCAGCTGGTAGGCTCGTAGCGCACTGCTGCGGTGCCCTGTTCGCATAACCGTGCCTGCCGTGGCCAGCTGCGTGGTCGTCGTGCGCCAACGGCGCTTCCGTCGACGCGCGCAGCGTCAGCCGCTTTTTACGATGACGATCCCCCCCCAGACACTGTTCCCCCCTCTCTCCTACATCGTCTCCCAGATGGCGGCGTCCCAGTCTCGGCGTCATCCGTCTAGCTGTTTATAAACACGCACCCTCCCCCTTCCTTCGAGCCCATAATGGCAGCTTTTTCTCTGCTTTTTTTGCCCAAGCCATCGCCACGCGGTCTGGCACCCTCGTGGCCCCGAACCCGGATGGTTTCCACTCCGGGCACTGGACCCCGGGGCCCCCCCCAAGATTGGCGCCGTCGACTACCGCGTTCTCCAGTTCCTCCTCCACCCGTTGTGGTGAACTCGTTAGGCCTAGCTTCTCTTGGCACGTGCGGTGCTTTTCTGCGGGTTTGCGTTTGTTTTTCTCGCGGACGTTGACTTTCTGCGAGACGGACGATGTGTTAGTTATGCACGCTAGACGTCTGCTTGTTTGCGCAGACACGCAGCCTGGTCTGGCCATATGGTGGCGTGGGAGCTCGCCTTAATTGCCTGCTGTTGAGGGAAGACAACAGCGGCGGAAGTCTTTTCCTTTTTTATTTTTCTTGCTGAAAGACACGTCATTGACGGGCACGAGGGAGGGAAGAGGAAAGACGTTTCTCGGAGGAACGCTATAGTTTCTCGCTTCTGTTTAAGTCGTTTATCTGTCAGAAATAGCGATGATGAAACAGAACTGCGCGAACTCTGGCTTTGTTAGAATTTGTTCTTTTAATTTTGTCGAGTCTAGAAGACAAGCGCTACCGTCGTAGTTCTCTTTCTCTCTCTCTCTCTCTACTATCGTACCAGTCGTGCGTACCTTGCGAACTTTTGTTCTGTCCCAGCTGGCCTTGCTGTAGAGAGGTTAAGGTTTATGCCCCTCAGCTGCTTACTGCTATAAGTTGTGCAGTGCAAAAAAAAAAAAAATGTTACCCAAAGGCAAGAAGGAACAAGCAACGAAAAAAAACAAAACATATAGCACACTGACACAGATTAAAGAAACTAACGTGGTGATGAACAGCTCGCTTGCAGGGGTTCACTTTGCTCCCACACGCACGCATTTCTGCCCAAGTTCTTCCCACAGTTTACGGACTCCCACATCACTTTGTGCATAGCTACACATAGGTATACTTCACGAGCGCTTGTCAAGTGCGTCCACTAAGATGTATTTTAAGATGTTCGCCTTTTTCTGCCGGTGCTTTTCAGGCCATGGTCCAAGTAATGTATTTGCGTCGCGTACCACACCAGCGTGATGGACTGTCACTGACTACATGGTTGTGTGTGTGATGTGTTATGTGCCATCTTTCTCTCTCTTTCCCTCTTTCAATCTCGCCCATCCCCTTCCCACGTGCAGGGTAGCAAACAGGTTATCCTGGACTGGTTAACCTCCCTGCCTATCTTTCTTTACCATTTCTTCCTTCCTTGCGTGATTTGATTGGTCGTGCCAGCCAGGGACTTCGTTACTGTTGTCACATCAAAGCGCAATCTTGTCGACCGAATGGCACGGGCAAGCTGCCGACAGGCGTTTACGAAACGTGTGCGTTTATAGAGTTTACGAGGGCGCACGGGATCAGTAGACCAGGCGTATTGCAAAAGGGTGTCTTGAAGGGTCCACTTGGTACATGATACTGCGTGGAAACAGCGCTAGGAAACGCACAGCACAGGAACGACCGAAAGCTTCTGTGATCCCTTAATTCCACGGCGTTAGCTACCCGCTCAAGACGATTGTAAGCGAAGCGGGTGTCAGACTTGTCTTTTCAGCTCCCCGTAAACTCGGCTGCTTCTGCAAGCAAGTAAACGCTGAAGAACCCAAGAAGCGCACTTGTGTCAAGAACCACGGGACTCAATACGTCGAATGCGTTGACAATGTAGTCTACGACATTCCTTTGTCGTGTGGCGGTTCTTGCAAGGGACAAACTGGTCGCTGCTTGAACGACCGCCTACAAGAGCATGCGCGCAATTTTAGGTCTTCGACAAGCAGCACCTTGGCAGCTCATTGTTCTTCGTGTGGTTGCACTCCGCTCTTCAATGACTGTGAGGTGCTCTCAAGATATCAGAATCGCACCGAGCGTGAAATCAATGAAGCCTTCCATATCAAGGAAAAGGGAAGCACGTGCGTCATTGAGCCCTCAATCGCCCTTCTAGAGAAATAATTCGTGTTTTTATCAAGGTGATTGGGATATCTTGAGTCGTGGCAGACTTTACTGTTATATGCACCGTTGACCATTTCACAGTTCATGTGTTTGTTTCTTTTTTGTTCTTATTTTCGATATATATATATATATATATATATATATATATATCCGATGCAATAGACTTGCGCTAGTTGTTCGTCAGCGCTTGTGTTGTGTGTTACGTCTACTTGTCCAGTTTCTGAACTGTTTCCACGCTGTAGCAGGCGTATCACGGTAGCACTGTTGCAACGGTAATTGCTAACAGAAATGGGACCACCTTAGAATTCAATCAAGCAAAGGACTAAGCGTTTGCGACAGTCTATTCTTGAGTTAATGAAGCATTCGCAGGTTACTTGAAAAGAGTGTTGCAGGGCCCATTTAAGTGTATCATACATGCGGGAGCGAGCGAACAATGGGCAAGGGCACTTATATTGAAAACATTGTCGATCCGGGGCCCTGTTCTTTTTCAATTCAATTCAATTCAATTCAATTTTTATTTCATCTCAAGGATGAGGGCAGGCTCGGGAGAAAAGTGACGTTTGTCACTTGAGGAGAACCCGAGCCTCCCTATACATGGCAAGCAACGAGGACATAGGTGAACATAGACCATGGAACATAGGCCATGAACATAGGCAATGAACACAGACCATGAAATGCTTGGCGCAGTAGAAGTGGAAAGATGCTCGTGGAGTAATGCTATGCACAGAAACTAATATACGTAAGCACTTTCCTACTGCACTTTCAAGCGCTGATTGTAGAGATGCTTTTCCTGCTTATATTCTGAGGCTCCAAACGTTGGCGATTATGCCTTAGTCTCTGTCGCCAAGACGACGCCGTCTCATCTGTCTGTCGACTTCCTTCCGAACCAGATTTCCGCATCGCCACTCTTGAGAGCCTCTATGCGCTCGCCAAGAGATTGACAGGGGGGGGATGTATACTTCCCGCCTCTGTTTACGGTCCGTTCTCCCACTCCCTTCCCCCCGCCTTCTTGCTGCACCCCACTTGACGTTTGGGCGCGGGTCCTCCTCGACGCGAGCCCCTAGCGCGGCTTGCTCGCCGCTTCTCACTCTGAGCGACTAAATCCGTGCAGTGCTCACCATTTATAGGAACCCGAGTTCAAGAAGCTGTAGTCTCTTAGTGCAAGGATGCTATACGCATACCAAGCTGTTTTAAATGTAAACATTCACAGATGTGCGCAGGGTGCTCCATTATGGGGTTGGGGGGGGGGGGGGGATAGTTTCGCCGAAGTCCCCCCCCCCCCCCCGCCCCAATTGGGCGAGTTAAAAAAAATGGTTTAACAAAACTTATAATTCGGCGAGATGCTGCATAACTATTGGGAAATTTTTGAGCGCGAAGCAAGACATTCACAAGAACGAGCGAGACAGGACGTCCGGTCTCTCTCGTTCTTGTGAATGTCTTGCTTCGCGCTCGAAAATTTCCCACTATTCCGAAAGAAAACGAACGCCGTAATGCGTACGAAAAAGCAAAATGAAGCGATCACGTGCTTCTCACAAGGACCTATCACGGGGTAAAGTTGGACAGTAAGCAGTTTTTGGATGCAACGTTCAGGAGTTCTTGGTCGCTATTATCGTTAAAAAAAAAGTGCGTAGTCGTGCATAGCCCTGCGCATTCAAAAAATGACGTGAAATATCTTATGGAGCATAAAGTATGGGGCAGAATTGGCTCCCCCCTTTAGATGATGAGGGGGCGCGGCCGACCCACCTGGCCTCCTCGTGCGCGTCTATGGGTATATATCTGGCTGGCTGAAATAATTCGAGATACTAAAAAAGTGGCTCCAGCCACAGTGTTTATAGACGAAACCAACGTCTCGTCACCCGTCCGGTCTTCTTTTTCTTAAGTGTTAATAAGGAGAGTTTGGTGCCAATGCGTTGCGCCGGCTGCTCCTCTCCTCTTGCGTAATAGTTGTCGCGAAGTAGAAAACACTCAGCTATACAAGGCAACTTCTTCAGTGGTTGACTGTATCGATTGTGTAATGAGAAGCGATTCTGCTCCCACAGGTGTTCCGACGTCCAGGTAATGCAGATGCTGAAATGCCTCCAGCCATTTCATCATCTTGAATACCTGGACGTTGAGCTGAGCTGTTCGTCGAGAAGACGCCTTGTCATATGCTTCTTCCGCCCCGGCGTCTTTTTCCGTAACGCTTTTCATTTTGGTTCCTGCATTTATCTCACTTAAATTGGAAGAGAAGAAGAATATCGCTTTTAGGGGCGAAGCACCCTTAGGGTCGAGGCTTGTTTGTTGTACCTCAAGGTATGCAAGGTACCCACTATACGCCCACCGTAACTTTCCTGAAGTAGGGAAGCACCCACTAAGCGAACCAGAACAAAATAAAAGGCCACAACACCGTAAAAACGCCGACATTTAAGCCCCCCACCAATCAAAGCATATGACAAAAAAGGTTTAACAATACACGAATATCAATCATAATTGTGACGAAACTATGCCAGGCACCTACAAGCACAGACCCTTTATACTAGTCGGCGACTTCAACGTAGACATTGTGGTCCTTAGGACCTGGCTTTGTCGTCGACTCTTTATGTCACTTTAAGTCACTTTATGTCACTCAGTTTACATTATATGGGGCAACGCTCGGGCAACGTACGGTTACTCACCCATACGATACCCAGAGCTTCGCCCACTCTTCATGATTCACTTCGTGGAGATGCGGTGATTTTTTGGTCGGCTCAATGGATTTCTTCTAGCGGTACAGTCCGTACAGATATATTTCACTTTTTTTTTCCCCCCGCGCTAGCCTGTTTCTCAATGCACGTTATAAACCACATCATTAGCTAGGTATAATATCGCTGACAGTATGAGGACAATTAAAGGTGGGCACCAACTAGGAAAGTTCATAGAATCGAAGACGTTTTCTTCGTTGCCGCTCTCTGAACGGTTCCCGGAAAGGTCCTCCGAGAGATTGACAGTTTAGACATTGTCACTATGATATATCACCATGTCACTATGTTCACTTCAGTGGCGTAGCCAGGGGGTGGCACACCGGGCACGTGCCCCCCCCCCCCCCCCGAAATTTTTTTACGCCATTGCATACAGAGCGAAAAATGACCATTTCAAGGAGGTGCCCCTCCCGAAATCAAGGCGGTGCCCCCCCCCCCCCCCCCCCCCGAAAAAAAATTTCTGGCTACGCCCCTGGTTCACTTGCGCTAGTTGGCACACTCTGGGCATACAGCAACGCTGCATTTATTGTTCGGCAATGCTCACGCTGTTGAAAAATATTTTCGACGACAGAACGGCTTCTTGCGGCAATAGTAGTTCGGGCTTTTCTTTGCCACCAGTGCGGCCGATGACGTTCGCGTCACCGGCAACTCGAGGTGTTCCACCTAAATGCATTTCGTTTGCACGCATACTAAAGCCCCCTGCGCTCTATTCGCCTGTGCGAGACAAGTTAACGCTAAATAAAGGTGATATGGTCCGGTATGCATCATTCTCCTAAGACAGACTGGAACGCGAAAGCAGTCTTTATCTTCTTCTCTGTAGATTGCATTGTTCCTGCCCCCTGGATCTCGGTGCCTGACGTGCTTTTGCACTGCCTCCTGGGTCGACGTACCTTTGACCAAGCGAATATGCCTTGTGATGACGTCATCGTGTGACGTGATGTTGTGATGTCACAGTGATTTCGGGATGACGTCACAAATTTTGATGGTATGCTACGTCGTGTTGTGTGTTGTCACAATGGCGTCACATTGTCGTAACAAATTTTGACGATACGCCACGCCATGAAGCCATTGATGACCTCATCATGAAGTAAGCTATGGCTTCTTTGGCGTCGTGTCGCTGACGCTCACTTTCGCGTTTGATGGAAGCACGTAAGGCTTTCGCCTTCAAAGTCTATGAACTCGGGACCTCAGGTTATCTGACTATTCCGACCGGCATTGGCCTCTGGGAAACGCTGCACCACGAGAAGCCCAGAGGGAGGCGCCGAATAGAGTACTGGTGGAGTGCGGTGCCAGGAGGCAAGGAAGGACTGGAGGAATCAGCGTCGCCCGCGGCGTATCTGTTTGCGCTGTGGGCTCTCCTCCGCCCCTCTCCTTGACGTCGTGGTCATGCGGGCGCCCGTTGAGTAACGGGACGGAGAGGGGAAGGCTGGATGGGTCGACTACGCGAGCTGTCGTTCACGCATTGCTGCAGACGCCCCCGCCCTCACCCAGTCCCGTTCTCCGTACTGCCGGCTATGCTCATCTTCTTCTTCCTCTTGGCAGTGTTTTTATTCCCCTCCGTCCGGGGTCTCCAGAGGTCGCTGGCCTCGCCCCGCGATCCGTTAGATGCATCAACACTGAAAGCGGAGCGCGCGCCCACACTTCTTTCCCCTGGCACTGCCAGTTGCTTTCGCATTTGGCTGCAATCCAACGCTTCTTATATTTTCACGTTTTCCGTGTGTATGTAGATCTTGCTTCTTTATTAATCGTTATGGCTTTTAGTATTCCGTACGCCAGCATTGTTTATCTCTTATCGGTTGTGCAAACTGTACAAGAAGCAATCCAAATGAGCGATTTCCTCCCGCAGGAATGCCGTGAGATAACTTAGCACCGCGTTCATTTCTGTCATGGTACAGCAAGGCAAATTAAACCTCTAAAGTTGCCCGCTAGCTTCCGCGTATTTAAACAAGAACCTCTGGTTTAAACTGACCCGCAGCGTCCTCCGCTTCGACATATCTTGCACATTTCCTTAGAGTAAAGCTACAGTGAATTTCGCATGTGTTAATCCCCACAGTATCGTTTCTTCTTCGGGCAAGACTGATTTGGGCGAGTTGGTACATGCACCCAGTGTCCACCCATGCGTCCAGTGTACTGTGTTCCTGTGTCCTCGTCCTTTTTGCGCTGTTTTCCCCGGTTCTTCTTCGGCTTCCGAAGTTCACGTGGTGTACGTCGCAACTGCATTTAAGAATAGGCTGTGCACTCACTGCCTCGGCTACGAGCGGCGTGCCATTATGTTTCGGCTGCTTAGTGCAGCCATACATGAATGTGTTGCTTGTACAAAATGTAGCCATGACCAGGATTTGGAGACATTTGCACGTAGCGCCCTCTCTTGTCGGTGACAGCGGCAGCCTGCCGTAACTGAATGGGAAGTAGGCGAAAAAAAATCATATCTCATGAAAAAAGATAGTTATCAAAAACGACTCCCGGTTCTACAAAGCAGACACTTAATTAAACATTCTATCAAAATTACAGTGTCGCACTGCAAACCGCGTGGCTTCCCAGAGTGTTTAATATTTAACAATTGTTCCCATGTATTTCCAATGGGGGGTGTTCAATTGTCTAGGGAAGCCACAGATTTTGTAGTGCGATACTGAAATTTCGCCACAGTGTCCCAGTAGGTCTCTGCTGTATAGATCCCGGAGTCGTTTTTATAACTAGCTTATTTCAAAAGATATGATTTTTTTCGCCTATTTCCCATTCAGTTATGGCAGGATGCGGTTGCTGCCGCGGAGAGATGGCGCCACGTACGAATGTCTCCAAATCCTGGGAATATATGTGCACAAACGTCATGAAACATACTTGCATACTTGTAAAGAATGGTTCGAAATAGCATTGCAGTTTAGTAATTGTGTTATAATATTTTTAAGACACAACCTAATGAAGCCAAACTGGCATTAGGTTGTTGCCAACAGAGAAAACCAGTCTTTGATCCATTGCCCATCTGCCGTTCAATGCTTAAGTGTTATAATGTTTGCAAGTTTTGTTTTTGTCATTATTTCTGGAAGCCACCATAGCGGAAGCTTCAGAGACGAGGGCCGAAAGAATACGGCACACACAAGCGCCACGCACATTCCTTCGTCCCTCTGGTCTCTGAAGTTAGGGCTATAGTAGCATCAATGGATTACCAACTCGCCCAAGCATGCACATTACATTATTTCTTATGTTTTCTGGGTGGCCCGCTCTTTTTCCTGAATATACTTGCATAAATACCGACTAGCGACGGGATATCAACGCCGATGCACTTAACTACAATTCAATTTTTGGGAATTGTTTTATGTCAAAACGAAATGAACTGCAAGAAAAGAAGCGCGTTCTTTCTATCGTGATGATGGTGGTGGTGGTAACAACTTTATCAAAAACTCCGGCAAATGAGCGTCTTTAGTTTTCCTCGAGTTTGTAACTACAAACCGCCACCCAGTCGCATCTCGCCCACAGCGCCCATTGCCCCTCTTTAGGCCTTACCGAGTCGGTAAGGAGGTCTCAAGGCTGCCATAGCAAGGCCGCATGCCTAGTTCTCCCCCGTAATAAGCCCCGCAAGGGGTGTATAGCATAGCGAGTCTGAGGATGTTCACCACCCCCTCTATGTACAGGAAGAAGCAAGCGACGCGCGTCATCTGATCGCCGCCACTTTTCGCGCCCCGCATCCAACCGCAAGGCCGTCCTTTTATTCTTCAACCTCCCGGGCTTGGTTCTTTCTCTCTTCGTCGCCGTCTCTACGAAGTGAGCCTCGCGTCGCGGTTGGCGCCTTCGTCTTCTCCTTCTACTCCTTCTTCTTCTGTTGTTCTTGTTGTTGTTGTTCTTCTTCTTGTTCTTCTTGTTGTTGTAGTTGTTCTTCTTCTTTTTCTTTTGTTTGTTTTAAGCTTCAGCCCTGCTCTCTTTCTTGTTTTGTGGTTGCTTGTTTGTTTTTAGCTTTAGCGCTTTGCGTGTTACCTCTCTGCTTTCAGCACTTGCTGTCGCACGCAGAGTTAAATATAACTGATCTGAGCGCACTGCGCGGTTCTTGCTCCTCGTGTCGCTCCTCGCTATTTCTGGGCTCTCCCTTTTCTGGGAAGCATCCGACTGTTCCATCTCGCTTATTATTATTATTGCTGTTCTCTTTAAACTCTTGTTTACTAGTACTCGCATGGGTGATTGCCTGTGGCACAGTCTTCTTTACCTCGTACTTGCGCCTGAAGTTTACTATTCATGCATAATGCGGAAACATTAAATGTTTGCTTTGCGTCTTAACGTACACTGGTGGTGCCTTCGTGGGAAATTACGGCTAGGGCCGCTCAGGCCTAAGTGTGCAAAATGAAGCAGCTTGTAAATATATACGCGCAGTTCCACATCGAATGCTAATCTAGCTTAACCTTTATTTATGATGGGGAAAAGTGCATTTGTAAGAGTATCTTCAAAATACTTTCCTCATTTAGAGGTTTATTTGTATGGCAACAGTTTTAGTGATTGCCTTGTTGACATATCAAAGATATACACTCTGGGCTTTGCGTTGTTTTTATTTCTTTAAAATAGTATTTTAATAGAGAAAAGCTACATTATCGAACTAAGTGCTGCTAGGCTACTGCGGGTGGAATCCCTCCTCCAGGGCCCCTCTGGTTTTCCATTGCGAGGCAGCTAACACGAGCTATGATGTAAGTTGCCTTGGAATTGGAGACACCCTCCACCAGAGCAAATTGTACCGGTTCAAGGATCGCTACGGTATTTCGTCAGCTAGTTGCACACGTGTGCACACCACTCACTCACTCACTCACTCGCGAACTTACTCAATCACCCATACACTCACTCAGTTACTTACTCACCCAATCAGTCAGTCACTCATTCACGCACTCAGTCACTTAATCACTCACGAACTCCCCAGTCACTTGCTCAGTCTATACCACTCAGTAATTCATTCACAGACTCATTCTACCACTCACTCACTCACTCACTCACTCACTCCTTCTTTCCCCTCCTCTCCTTCTCAGTCAGTCAATAAAAGCCTAATTTGTCGCCTTATATTTTGCACTGACATAATCTCTCACTTTTTTCCGTCTTGCGCAGGTGGTTCCCAGCTTCGAGTTCAAGTGCTGGGAGAACGCAAAGTCCGGCACTTTCTTCGCGCGCGACAACGTGGACAACTTCCTGCGATGGTGTCGCAAGTTTGGGGTCAATGAGTCGGTCATGTTCGAGTCGGACGGACTTGGTGAGCGACTTTGTTTCATTTCGTCGTCTCCTACCCCTAACGTCAACGATGGCGAACGTTCGAGGAACGTTTGTTATCCACAGTCTCGCATCAGCA
Source organism: Rhipicephalus appendiculatus (assembly GCA_030522465.1). Taxonomy (NCBI): domain Eukaryota; kingdom Metazoa; phylum Arthropoda; class Arachnida; order Ixodida; family Ixodidae; genus Rhipicephalus; species Rhipicephalus appendiculatus. Next base: position 730,950 of record JALIZH010032982.1, on the reverse strand, counting down.
ATGTCGACGACGCTGCTTAAATCCATATAAGCAACCTATAGCCTCCATAATGTTCATCAAAGATGGCTCCACCAAGTAACTTAATCCAAATTTACATATGTGTTTTACGCGTGCACTCTAACAAAGCACGTTGTGCGTGAATTGCTTCCTTTAGACCCTGGACCTTGGCTTTATTTTTTATAATAAGTGTGCAGCTGCCTCTTGATGGCGTGTTTTGGGGATATTTCACATTTAAGCGGGCAGTACTGAAGGTCAGAACTTGTGAGCATCTTAAACCGAGAGGAATTTATTTATTTATTTATTTATTTATTTATTTATTTATTTATTTATTTATTTATTTATTTATTTCAGCATACTGTGGCCCGTCAGGCGGTTGCCGGGATGGGTTACAAAAACAAAATATTAGCACATATCACTAGTGCAGCATTGTATGAAAATACACAATGCAGCCTCTGTTTACAGTTACAGTACAGAAAAATTAAATGGTATTAATTGGTACATGATTGAATTTTAGCCAATTCAAAAGGAATTCAAGTGCTATAGTAACTCACATTGCACATAAACTTTTTAGGTAACCACAACACGAACACAGAAAAATAAAAATCAACGCTATGAACCAGGCTGCGAAAAAAATTCCTTGAGCCCTTTCTCAAAATTTACTAGTGATCTACATCGGAGCAGTGATGATGCTAATGAATTCTATCGTTGAGTTGTTCTTTAAAAAAAATTAGCTTGCATACACATTAACGCGCTGTTGAGATACAGATACTTCAAATGTTTATTCATTAATTCCTGTGAGAATCCTTCATTTGCACCGTGTAAAGTATTGTGTTATCTCCAAGTTTAGTTTTTTTGACCTCAACAATTTTATCCTGACCAGTCGTCGACGTTTTACTTGCGCGGGCAGTAATAGTAGGCGCAACATTTCTGTTAGCGACTGTTTCAGCTGAAGACTGTTTATCGGCATTAGCGATTTTTTATCAAGTGTAAGTCAAGTTAAGTCAATCAGTTTCAAGGGGTACTGATACCAATTTTTGAAGCCGGGTTTACTCCGCCATAAAAATCTCCTGTATACAGAGACAGCTCTGAGCAAGTGTGAAGCTGTGTTAGTGCTGGCGAGATATTTTATTACGACGTTAAAGTCAGTTTTCGCATGGCGCACCTACCGACATCGACACTATAGCGTGGCGTTCGGCTACAGTATCAATTCTGGTGACTTCGTCAGTACGACTAGGTGGGATGACGTCAGCCACCGAAACGTGCAAAACGGCCGCTTGTGCGTCACCACAGAGTGGCGCGGCCGTAAGAACGTCACGACATCTTGCGCGAACACGTCACGATAAGGTCATGCCGTGTTGTGGACGTCAGGCTACAGCAGGAACCGAAACTAGGTTCTAAAAACATATTGAAATCACTCTTTCAGGTTATGCTCACGCTTGGCAGTACATTTTCTAGGCTCTTGAAGGCGTGGCATTTCATTGGACGCAAGAAAAATGGCTATTGAAAGTGTTCGGGTCAGTAGCCCTTTTAGTAGCCTAGCCCGAAAAATGCGTGTGCGAGTGAAGTTTTGAGCAGCGCCGGACCCCAAGTGATGCTTAGCCTATGCTGTAGTACCTAGAAGCGAAATTCGAGTGCTAAGATTAACGTCAGTCGCAGTGGCGTAGCCAGGGGGTGGCACACCGGGCCCGTGCCTCCCCCCCCCCCCCCCCCCCCGATTTTTTTTTTTTTTTGCCATGGCATACAACTAGCAATAGTCGCCCCTCAGTTTGCACTTCATAGGGTACGACCATACCATACCATACCATGGCATACATAGCGGAAAATGGCCATTTCAAGGAGGTGCCCTCCCCGAAATCAAGGGAGTGCCCCCCCCCCCCCCCGCCCCCCCCCCGAAAAAAAATTTCTGGCTACGCCCCTTGGTCAGTCGTAATTCTCAGTTAGCTGCTAGCCTCGTCCAGACGCGCCAAGCTTCATTAGGGACAATTTGTCTGCTTCGCTCGGCGATCATGTGACGGATGACTGTTTCTTTAAAAGATATTCCGCACTCTTTAAAAGTGAAGTGCGTGAAACGAGGTGTTCCTTGACGAAGTGGTCTGGCCGAGCGCTTTGGCATCCTGACAAGCTGTCAACAGCCTTTGGCAGGGGGCTCAAACCTTTTCCCGAAGCCCCTTTTTTTTTTCTCCCTTTATACACATTTTATCCTTCTTTTACCCTGTGCTCTTTTTTTTTCCCATCTCACACGGCGGCTACACGTTGTCAAAAGCGAAAGAAAAAGGCGAACCCTTTATTTATTATTTCTTTTTTTTCGTTCTTCGTTTTCGCCGCCAGTACGTAAGTACTCATTGAGTGGCGTGTCAACGAGTGGGTCGACGTACAGCTCTTTTTTTATATTTTTTTTCTCTTTTCTATAGTTTTTTTTGTTGTTCTTGTTGTTGTTGTTGTTGTGTGACAAGCTAGCTTGATGACTTGCTTGACAGCAATTGCTTGTCGAACGTATGGTGCGCTTTACATTATTTCTTTGCTAGAGCAATTGAATGATCAGCTGGCGCTCCAAGAAATAAAAACGCAGAAGGTGCTTTCCGCAGTGGGCTGCCAAAAAGCCTTGTCACGTTACTTTTAGAAGATATATTTTCTGCTAAGTTCCGTTCTAATTATGGACGCGTTATATCTTCTTCTTTAATTCAGAAGGCTACATGCCATTTTGTGTTCTTTCCTCACCCTCCTCCCATTTCTTCACCTTCGTTTGTTTTTGCTTCCTTCAGTTTCCCTTTTTCCTTTGCTGATCATGCGTCAACGTCAAGGTTTGACACGACCATCTTGTACCTCCTGGTCCTTTGTTCATCGAACGGGGCAGCAAAATGTTCCTCATAGAGGCGCTAAAGCAAGAATTGCGTTCAGCTATTATTAGCAAATTACCATTTGAATAGTTGGCCAGAAGGCCAGTTGAATCAGGCCTAACTCTAAGCTCTTGTACTGTAATAAATCAGTCTTTTTTTTTCATTTTTTTTCACATTTAAAGGAATAGAAAGTAGCCTCGAGGAGAAGCATGGTAACCCCCCCCCCCAAAAAAAAGGGTGGGTGGGGATAGAAGCGGTTGGTGACGTCGCATGAAAGTTGCCGCCCCTTGCTTGCAGTGTAGACGCATTTTGGCGCTGCCTGCTGGGGCGCTTATATAGCTCTTATCAGTAAAGGTTGAACTATATTGTGTTCTAAAAGGTGACTTGATATTTTTCGGACACTTGGATTGAGCAAACGCGGAGCCATAAATACGAAAATAAGTTTTAAAAATCGGTTGCAACTCTAACATCGCTGTTTTTGTGCTATGTCAGCGTGTCTTGTAATAATGGACATTGGCGAAAATGGGGGGAATTCGGTGTATCGCGCTTACTACAGCAAGCGTGGCAGCTTCCTTGTCGCGCCAACCACAGCCATAAGTCGGCCAAAAACAAGACAACAAAAAAAATTGGTGCTCACTCTGACTCCCTAAAGAAGCATATCTGGCGCTTAGGGCTCACTCTGACCCAAATTCACCAAAATGTTCTTCAACCAGGCTCACTTCGGACTCACGACTCGATCTGCGTCTGGGTGAGTGGACTCGTGAGTGAGTTTGCCGACCTATTCGAGTCTACGACCACTGGATGAACTTTCATAATTTTTTGTGCGTGCTTCTTGCAGTGCAAGGCGACGTGTACACTATATTTGATGTTTTCTGTTTGCATGCCCATGCTCTTCATTGTAATGATGTACGTTGCGCCTTTGCACGTTGGATATTTTTGTGTTCTAAAAAGGTCAATGTACCAGGTAATTCTGTATTGTATTACTATGGTCTGTATATTAAAGAGGTTACGCCATATGCTCTTATTCCAGCACTGTTCAAGGCCTATCTCCTGCTGGTAGTAGTGAATGAATTAATAAATCATTCACACAGTTCTCAAAAAATAATTTACCATGCACTATACAGCGCTTTACTATATACGTATCGCTCCAGTTTCGCTTCGGTACCTTCAAATGTTATTTTATTTAGAGGTGCACTGGACATGAACTTTTCGGCGCCGACTTAGCTTTGCCATGCAAGCCTCCCGTTTACAGCGATGGCTCTGAGCACGTGTGAAGCACATTAAGTGCTGACAAGATAGCTTATTTTGACATTAAAGTCAATTTTCGCCGTGGTGCACCTACTGACATAGACACTGGCGTGAGGTCAGGCTACAGTATGAATTTTGGTGAAGTCATGCGCCAGTGTGGCCAGTTGTGATGACGTCAGGTACCAAAACATAAAATGGCCGTTTGCGTTTCACCTACGGAATGGAACAGCCGTGGAAACGTCACGATATTTTGCGCGAGCGCGCGAAAAAAAACTCATGCCGCGCCGTGACGTCAGGGTGCAGTAGGAACCGAAACTAGCTTTTAAAAATTTGTTGTAATTGATTTCGCAGGGCGCACGCATGCTCACCAGTACATTTTCTAGGCTGTTGAAGGGTAGACATCTCATTTGACGCAAATAAACGAAAGCTGAACGAAAGTACCCGTTTAAAGGGACAGTAAATAGAAAAATATTTTGTTTCATATTAACAAGTTACTCTTTCGGAATTCCAATATCACCACGCTTGCCGCTAGAAGACGCCTGGTAAGCGACACAACGGGCGAAAAAACAAAATAATAATAATAAAAATAAAGTTCCGGTGACCACGCCAACGTCAAATTCCCGCACCAAACGTCGCGAGGCTGCAGATTTTGACGGCGTCTGCTAAGTCCTACGTTGTTCCTAATCGGTGAAAATGGAGCACGTTGACATGTGACGGGGCCATGGACTCAACGTAACCGAGTCTCAGCAAATCTCGTTGAAGCAATGTCGCCGAAATACGAAGAAATCGCTTTGAAATCCATGACGTCAATGCGGTGAATTCGGCGAGAAATTTAAAAAAAATAATATTTGAATTTTATTTTATCCTCCGTTACCAAACCTACGATGGTGAAAATAATGACACTGTCGAGATTTCAGAGCACTCTTTATCAATCTAAACCGATTGATTGCTTCACTTTAGCGAGCATTTAAGGCAAGCGTATCTATTTCCTTCTGTCTCTCTTTCGCTGTAAAGGCCTGACCACACGTACCCGTTGCAGCGTGTCAGCGCGCGTCTTTTTGACGCGGCGCCGCGTCCTCTCCCTATGTAGAGAGGGCGCGGAGCTTCGCGTAGCCACGTGCCATCTCTCCATAGGGAGAGGGCGCGACGCCGCGTCAAAAAGCCACGCGCTGACGCGCTGCAACAGGGTACGTGTGGTGAGGCCTTAACGTGCGTGTCGTGACATCACCGCCACGTGCGTATACGCCGCAGTGCTTCACAACCAGCCCCGGTGCGTGGTGCTGTGCCTGTTGGAGCTCGGCCGCATCGCGTCTCGGTTCGGCGTCGAGCCACCGGGCCTCGTTCAGCTGGAGAAGGAGATCGAGGAGCAGGAGCAGCAGCTTCTCCAGCAGCAGGACGACGCGCCCGAGGCCCTGGCTGCGGTCGTCGACGAAGAGGAGTCCTCTTCGGCGTGCTCGTCGCCGGCGCTGTCCCGCGCCCACTCGTGCCTGTCGGACGACGACGTCGCCTCCAGCACCGGCGACCAGCAAGGGTAACGAGTCTTTTGAAGAGTTGCGATCATTGCGCGCTGGGTCGGCTGTTGGAGAACTACGTTTGGCGTAGGGCTTGAACCTGCATGCTGTCCAGGCAGTCACGGAGATGATGACGATGTAACAGCTTTATTCTAAAAGACAGGGCGTGCAAACGCGGGACACAAGAAAAAGGTCGGGACACCACAAACGCCTTTGTGGTGTCCTGACTTCAGGTTTAGAAGCACAGTTATTTGGGCGACTTTGTACTGATTCATTAAGGTACTAAGGCCCGTATTCACAAACCAACCTCATGCTTACCTCGAGTTTTCCTCATCGCTCTTAAGCCGTTTTTTGAGCTTGATGAACAAAGTAGGCCAGTATTCATGAACGAATCTTGTTGTTATCTTTAACCCTGTTACCATTTTTAAGGCCTTATAACACATGTAGAGAGTACAGAAACTTGAGGAAAACGTGAGGTAAGGCTGAGGTTGGTTTGTGCATACGGGCCTAAGGAGCGCAATAACAGACAAGATACACGAGAAGGACTAAACAGGATGAGTGCTTTCGTGTCCGTGTTTGCACGCTCCGTCTTTTAGAATGAATACGTACCAACTAGCTCAGCTCTCTGTTACTGTAACAGCTTTATTGAGTGGCCTTCAGTTTAGGCGTGCAGCGCGTCGGCTAAAGCTCGAGGCGGCTCTGGAGGGGCTGCAGCACTCCTCAAAAATTCGCTTGAACCCCCCCCCCCCCCCCCCCCTTTTGCCGGATCCTTCCCTAGAGCAAACATTGTCAAAACACAACGCATGAATTCCCCTCCCTGTGCCCTTCCCGTGGTTTTGGGACGTTAACCCACAGATATTATTATAATTAAGCGTGGTGCTGCCTTCCCCAAAGCGATTGTGGGTAGCAAAATATTTCAGCGAGAAATGGTGTAAGGAACGTTAGGCAACAGGGATGCATAATTTACCATTAGATTAGCTCAGTAGTCTCTTTCTTGCCCGCAGCGCGCAGAAATGTTTAATTGCTCTTGGCCTTGGGTCTTGGCCTTGGAGAGATAAGGGCGGTGTAAATGACCTTGACCCCTTCGCCCACATGGAAGGTCGGCGACCTCGAACGGCGGCACGGACAGCGCCGTCGAGAGTTCGCTGGAGCCCCAGCTGCCGGGCGTCATCGCGGACGTCGTGGACGGCGTGCCCGTCAACGGGGCCTCCAGGAACAAGGACGAGGATGAGGACGACGACGGCAGGGACTCGGGTCTTCCTCACGAGGGCGGCGCCGACGACTCCCTGGACGGCTCGTCGCTGAACGGCACCTCGTCCACGCCCAGCCCGCCACCGCCGCAGCAGCCTCCCGAGCCGCCGGTGCAGACCAAGGCCGCCAAGAAGGCCGAGGGCAAGAAGAAGGCCCCCCTCGGACCTGGACCGGAAGGTCAGAGGCTGACACACGCCTTTTTTTTATCGTCTTGGCAGATAAGCTGTATCAGCGTCGGTCTGTTTAAACGACCGCGTAGAAGCAAAATTAGCGCTAATCTGTGAAATTGCCAGCTGTTCGAGCTGTACAGCTATACAGTGCGGCCATCGGTAAAAAATTTCATTTTTCTTCCTTCAAAGCATTCGCGCACAAAAAAAAAAAAAGAAAAAAAACACGTTGCCACTTTCTGTAGATTTTTTTTCTTTTTTTCAGCTTCCGGTCTATCTCCAGTTATTAAGGAGAAAGGCCCGAAATGTCTCATCAAACGTTAAAATTGACCGTAGGCGTCAACGCGAGTGATGCAAAAAAATAATTATCACGTGACAGCGTCAACATATGACATCATCCCGACGCCACAGATCGCCAAAATTTGTGACGTCATTCTGACTTCATCATGGCGTGGACGTAGCGTGACGTCACACAATGGCATCATCACATCACACCGTCGTTTGGTCAAACGTCTGCCGATCACGGAGTCAGTGCAAAACCAGGGAAGTGCAGAAGGCTTGCAATGTCTCCGATCGTGGAGGCAATGTAAAAGCACGTGTGGTTCAGATTTTTCAAATTTACAGAAAAGGGGCGGCGTAGGATCTATACATTCACTCGGGAGAAAAATAAGTTTTTTTTTTTTCTTTTTTTTTTCTTTTTTTTTTTTTTAAGGCTAGATTAAAGGGACTGTCTACCGCTCGGAAAAAAATTTCTGATTGTGGCGAAAATGAGAAGATCGTTCATCACATCGGCGGCAATGAGCATGCTTTTGTTCCACAAAAAAACAATTATAATTTTAATTTGACGTCGAAAGTCGACAAAGAATGACCGCTAGCGTCACCAAACAGTGATGTGGTTCAATCTATTGGTCGGACAAGAAATCCTCGCAGGTAGACTCATTTTGCTTAAAAACAAACATGTGTAGCTTGAAATAGTATTTTACGCACTTGAGGCAGCTTTAGGTTGCGCCAAAGAGTAATTATTGCTTTTTTCCCCTCACGCGTTCAGAGAGGCGCTCGGTGGCGCTGCCGACGGCGCGTTCGCCTGCCTGTATACCTGCCTGCCTACGGCGGCGAAACGCGAGCACTGCGTCCGGCACCGCTCATAAAAGAAAAAATTGTCTTCGGCGAATAGCAGCGTGACTGACTTCAGGGAATTTTCGAACCATGCCCGTGAGTCCAACGTAATCTAGTAACGTAGCACGAGTCCTCATCAGTAAAATGCACACCATTCACCAAGGTGCTACATTGAAGAAGATTTTGCCCTCACGTTGCGCTTCACCAGGGCGTCCATGCTGGCTCTCATATCGCATATACAACACAGAACACCTAAACATAACTGAAAACAGCAGGAACCTTCTGTTGTTTTGTGAAGCACTCCTCATGTTCATTTTAGTAGCGCGGTTGGCATGAGTGGAACGAACCACTACAGTTCGTTTCACAACCCCGGCTTACCAGTGTTGCTGGAACAGACCAACTTTTCCGCTCGACCGCGGTGGTTTGTCAGGCAGACTGAACAAAGCTGGAGAAACCGTGGTAATAATACTTTATCTGACAATATGCGTGCTTAAACGACCACTACGGTATTTGTTTTATTATTAAACAAAAAATTGATGAAGTCTGCAAAAACAGCGCGCGGTTTCAGTTTGCGACTTTCACCGGCACTACAGTCGTCATCGCCTCCACCAACCAGTGTTGTGGGCATTCATCCCACCGATGGAAGAGGACCGAATGCAGATCGCAAAATTCTGTTTAAAAAATTTCTACTCACTTTCCAGAGAAACCGCTGCAAGGTTCGGCACTTCAGACGGTACGCTTTTTATTGCGATAAAAAACATAAAAGTGATGAACGGCGGTAGACAGTCCCTTTAAGGCGAGTCGCTTCGTTGACTGCGATGGATCCGCGAAACCGCAAAACAGTTTGTTGGAGGCAGTTTTGTAAGCAAACTCGATCGTGATAAATAAGGGCTAAGCATAACGTATTCCTTCGAGTTTCTTCTTTCATTTTCTTTTGGGACATAGGCGTCATTTGCACTCAACTTCAGGCCTGCGTTATCTGTGGCTACGGTTTCCGCAGCAGTTGTCAAATCGACTTTTTTTTTTCTCCCGTAACAGGCGTTCTGCCTTAATAATTGCCTCCTCGCGTTTTATTCGTTTACAACAGCGTCGGAATTATTTGCCCGAAAAATCAGACCTCTACCACGCGTAATTTACGGGACTACTGACACAGAATTTTGAAGGCGAGATAACTTGTGGGGTATATATTTGTGCGGGCACACTGCAGGAATCATTACGAAAAATCAACGGTTAATATACAACATACTTAAAACCAATCTTCAAGTGCGTGTCGCGCAACTCCACGCGAAAATCTGTAGCCCTGTCCATGCGCTTTAGTTTTTTTTTTTTCCCTTTGTTTCATTATCGCTGATGCGTTATCAGCACAACCGAATCACATCTCTGAGCTATATGCATTTTTCCTTTTTTCTTTTTTTTTCTTTTCGGCCCCAATAATGGCCATAAATTGTGCAGGCTGTTCCCCTGATCTCGGTAGCTCTTAAAACGGGGGATACTGCAGAAAAAATACACTGCCGGAAAGACAAGTGAGCGAAAAAACAGGTTACCGGCAAAAAAGAAAAAAAGGAAAAAAAAAATTAAACACACTGATAGCGACCGAATCGCCCCACAGTGACGAAGAGGATGACGCGACGCGCAGCCGACGATCGAATTCGCCTGGGAAAGTGGAATTACTCGGCCCGGGAGTGAATCATCCCCGCGCTTGCTCCCGTTTCTATAGAGCATACTTTTTTATTTGTATCATTTCTTTTTATTTCTTGTATTTCTATTATTATTTAGTCTTTTGGTTCGTAGATAGCTTTTTTTTTTTTAGTAGGAATAAGGTGGTTTTCACGGCCGTGTATGGAAACGAAGCGTGCGCGCGCACTTTCCTGCTATCCTGATCAAGTGTGTGGATGTTTTGTGCCGTCATGTCCGGCGTCCTGCTTTTCCTTTATTTATTATTTGTTTATTTATATGCAGTAGTGTGCCGAGACTGCCTTTGGTTTGCCAGTCGGGGGTTGCCGCGTCGTTTCCCCATAATTCCGTCGTGCCTTTCGGCATGGATGTCTGCAGTGCGCGCGAATGTTGGTCGGGCCTAAACAGTTGCGTGCAGCGCGAGTGAAGCTGGGTCGCGTAGGAGGCCCGAGTGCGTGCAGTGTAGTAATAGTATTAGTACTTTATTTACAGTCATCACCATACATCACTCACTGCAGGGGCAAGGGCTAAAGGCAAACAGCCTGACAAAGGCCCCTGTCCCTCCGCAGTTCGTGACAGTGCATAATCTTCGACATGAACACAGCCAAAAAAAAAAAGTTCAGTACATTTATTTCAGAGAAATGGACATCAAGCAATTGCGCATTCTACCGCGTTTTACCACTTGCGGGACGCCGGAGCCTTACGGACGCCCTGTGGTGATGAGAAAGGCATTCATAATTTACATGAATGTTAGGTCAGGGTGGCGACAAACTTTCACCTATAGACTTCGCAAGTTGCTCACGGCCAACCGATGTCGTAGTGTTGCATTCCGCCTGTCTGCTGTATCGCCTTAGTTTACGTTTACTGGAGACACAAGCCATACCGCTTGTGGCGCCATCTTGAACTTTATGGCGCTAATCGTTCCTTGGATTTAAGGGCGTTCTGCTGCACTTTTAACTGCTGGTCTAAACAGGTCGCTATAGATGTTAACATTGGCTGTATCTTACGTGAACTTGGTGCCAAAGTCGCATGTACAGATCAGTCATCATTCAGGCATTGACTTAACGTCCCCACCAACAACCGTGAGGTCTTTGGGCTACTCTACTGAAAACAAGATCACTAATAATAAAAAATACAATAAAGACAGTCTATAGCAAAAAAATTCGAACTAAAAAAAAATCTGAAATATGAAAGAAAAAGCCAGTACAACAGATTGTAATAACGGGAGCAAGCTTGAAATAATAATAATAATAATGATAATAATAATAATAATAATAATAATAATAGCACCGTAATAATTATATATGAGTTGCATAAAATTAAGTAACGCGCAGAAAGTTCACGAAATTTCTGTCTAAAATGTACGCGATCTGTTTTCACTTCGGCAGTATCATTGCAACCTACCCGTAATGCATTAGGATGTGTTGTCAGCTTCCATTCGGGCATAACATCAGTGCACCGAACTGATGAGGGAGAGAGCTGTCTTTTGGCTACGCCGGGACACTAGCGGTGCATTTCGCATTCCCTTTGCGAATGAAGAAAATGCCGAACTCCCCCGGTGCTGTTACACAGTATTTATTGCCCCCCTCCCCGGATGTGGGCCGCTTCCGGTCGCCTATTCGTCGGTCGCGTGCCTTTTGGTGCTATCCTAAGTAAGCAGTATAAAAAAGAAGCAGCAGCAGCTCATAGTTGAATAAATGGGCGCGCCCCCTGATCGTGGAATTTGTGTCTTGCACCACCCTGCTTGATATTTTATTGTTGTTGTGGTGCCTCCAAACACGTTTTATTCACGGTACCTTGACATATTGTAACAGTTTGGTGCGCGACGCATCTGCTTCAAGTGCACAGGGTTGACACCTCGCCATTCTTATTTGCAAATTTCTTTCTTCAGTAGCTCCTTGAGAAGAAATGATTTTGAGCTTCAACTTCTCCAGATAAACACATCGTTTCACGTTTAGTATGAGCGCTTTTAATAACCATAGTATTAAAAGAGAAAGAAAGGAAATGAATGTCACAGTGAGTTCAGTGTTTTAATTAAACACTAGCCATCGAAACGGCGCTGTAAACTGATAAGACTGAACCCTATGCGGTTCTCGCTTTGAGACAATCGTCATTTACGATTAATAATGCCCGTCGGCGCTGTCGAGTCCACGCTACGCACAGTGCTGTCCCTACCCGCGCGAGAAAAAGAAAACGAGCAGAAGGCAACGAGAATGACTTAAGAAACATGCAGCCGCTCCGCGCCAAGAAAAAAGAGAGAGAGAGACAGAAACTGAAATGGTGTCAGGAAACACACAACAAAAGCAAACGTGGCTCCGCCCCTGTCCCTCATTGCACCTCTGGAAAGAGAGACCCGCCTGTCGGGGGGCTTTAGGCCTCTCACGTTTACGGCTTCGGTATTCTATGTTACTCTAGCTTCGGTAGGCCGGCTGAAACAAGGTGATCGCAATTCGCACTTCGGCTTATTCTGACTCGGCGGCTGGGGTCTCCACCAAGTGGCTATCGCACGTATCCACGAACGAAGGGTGTATTTTCGAGATAGCGCCGTAAACGTAAAGCCTATCCGGCGAGTAGTTTACGTTCCGTAAAGGACCGCGCATGCGCAGATTTCTTCCGGTATCCCGGTAACGTAAAGAAGTATACGTACAAGCTAAAAGCGCCTGTCTACAAGCTACAGAAATACGGTACGCAAATACGGTACCGCTCTTCCTTTCCCGATCGTTGACCTTTTGCCGGTGAAGGCACCCCTACACCACAAAAGCTTATTCAAAAGTTACTGTGCGGTTAACGAGATTGTTAACGAGACACGTGTCGTTTGGGGGGACGCACCTGTCACTGGAACGGGGAGCGGCAAAAGCACAACGAGCGGAAAAGGAGGAACGCTACCGTATACCGCCTTACCGTATTTGCGTACCGTATTTCCGTAACTTGATAAAACTCTCTAATGGTGGCCGAGGATTCCTGCATGGTAACATTAAGAACTGTGTACTGCCCACCTCAATTCCCGGCATGCCGAGGACCAAAGTCGGGCCGCTGTGAGAGGCACGTCATTCGTTCATTTCCAGTTTTACATCCAACGCAAAGCTTGTTTTCTGTGGGACTCGACCAACGGGGAGCGCTGCTGTAATACCTCCCCCCCTTCTTAGTGTAGGACCCTGTGCACGCCTATTGTTTGAGTCAATTCGATCCCACGGATAATTCTAAACGACGCCGTGCCTGGTAGCCGACGCGTGCCTACGTCGAAGGATCCAGTACGCTTTGACCAGCGAGAATCATACTGACGGTATACTAATTGGAGTGCGCCTGCGGCATCGGCGTGGCTGCAGGGTGCATAATCGTGACTCATCAGTGGCTCGAAAAAAAAAGAAAAGAAAATGTACGCAGGCATCCGGAGGTCGTGGCTCGCTGTTTCAACGACGCGACGACGTCCCTAGAATGCAAAATGCTCTTGCTCATTAAAGATTCGCGGTTTTGTCTGCCGGGCGCTGCACTTCAGCGGGGGGCGAAATGTTGATATGCTTGTGTACTTGACCTTAACTACACGCTAAAGAAACCCAGGGGGTCGAGAGTAATCCGGACTCACCGTCTGCTATGTGCCTCATGATAGAATCGACTTGGCGCGCAGAGCCCTCGAATTTGCTTTTAACTTCCCTCAGCGACAGTGGTGAGAAATCTGGCAGAGGTACTATCCAGCATGAAAAAGCACTGTTACAATTTGTCGCATTAGCTTCACATATTTTGTCAATGACCTTCAGTTGAATTTTAGACTACCGATTTAGCTCTCTAGTGCCCTCCTCAATTCCTGCGTGCCGCTCATCAGTGCCAGACGCAACCACCTTCCTGCGTCCATCGCTGCTATCACCGAAATTGCAAACTCGCCGGTATGTCCAAGTGTGTCGCAACCATATGTGATCCCATACTCCTTTTCGCACTCTCCTGAAATGAATAAAACTGACTGTTGCATGTCCGGCGAGCGCATCGTAAAGATGGCGCGGAAAACGTGGCGAAAAGCGATGCGCGATGCTAAAAAAGGAAATTGGGGAAACGGCCTTCCCGCGACATTGGCGCGGTCAGCTGTTATGGCGGCGACCCGCCTTCCTCTGCTGCTCCCGAATGGTGGCACCGTGGCGCCATCTCTGTGCGGAAGAAAGAAAGATAGTAGGGCGGCATTCTTTCGCTCGGTGCAGCTGCGCCGGTGAGATCCCTGTAGCGCGGGCGACGATCGATGACGCCAGACAGTCGCCAGGATGAGTGACCTTGGGGAGTGCGAAAGGGAAGAGGGTCCCGGGAGGAAGGGAGCGCCTGGAGCCTGCGTCTTTCCCCAGCCGCGCTTGCATCCCCCGCGCCGATGCGCTCCGTCCCGGCGGCCGCTGTAACGACCGCCGGCGGCGCGCTTACGTAATGCGCCGAGGTTATCCGGCACAGCGATGCCAACAGCCGGTCTCCCGCCAGGTTACTGGGAACAATACTTCTTGGCGCTCTTTAATTTTTCTCGCGGAGGAAGGTGAGATGTGAGAACACGGGACACCTAAGAACAGGCATCACAAGACGCCGCTTGAACGCGAGAGAGTTAAATATCTGGTTTTGTAGAAATTCCAGCGTTCTTGGCTTTGAGTGAAAAATCAGCTTTGTCCGTGAGCGAAAAATCGAGACACACGCAAATTATTAATAAAAATCTTCGGTTCGAGTGCGAATCGAACCCAGGACTTCTGCCGGTCAAGCAGGTGTTCTACCAAAAAACCACGCCCTTGCTCGAAATTGCCTCGGGAAAAAAAAGCAATACAAATGTAATGTAGTCAATAAGCATTGTACAATGAAGTTATCATGCTCCTGTTGTAATCATCCCTACTTATGTAATCCCCCCCTCACACAATACTTCGACGTAGGAGCCTGTGAGGCGATTCGAATAAATAAATAAATAGTGCGAGGAGTCTCCTTAATGCATGTAACATTATGTTGTACAACTATAGAATCGCACCAGGCGTCAAAGCACGTGAATTGCACAGCGAATGGTTGGTAGGCCCAACTGTTAGAAAGCACACAAGCATAATTAATTATCATTATCTGCAATGGAATCAACAAAATGTGCAGGTGTGCGTATTGCCTTGCAGGCATGCAGTGGGTACTTCGGCAAGTCGCAAAAGGATGAGTTTTAACGCTGTGGGCACTTGGCCACTGTACTTGCAGTAGGTATTCTAGGAATAGTATGAAATAGCCAATGTTATGCGCACAGACGTTCCTTTTCCTTGCCGCATGGCGTCTACTCAGAAGTAAAGCCAAGCTAGCAAATGAGAAGGCAGTGCGAACGAATATGATTACGTCATTGCGGTCTACTCTTGAAGGCGAAGCTCATGCCTCCTCCAAGTTTTTTTATTGATTACTTGAGGCGTTCCTTTGTCTCGTTTGGATTTTTATGCTGTGATACATGACATTGCATTACATAGATTGCGTAATGTATTGCTCCCTTAGTGTGGCGTGATTCAAATTGTCAGTACACGCAAGGCATTTCACCATTTCATGAACTCTAGTGCCCACAGCATTGTTGTAATACATGGGGTATGACAGATGCACTCATTCTTGTTTTGTTTCTGGCCAATTCCAGGTCCGCAAGATTGCCAGTCGTGTGTGCCAAAGCGAGACCCAGATCAAGCGCATTTCAGAGGGCCGATACTGCATTGGGGGTCGCATCTACTTTGTCAGGGTGAGTACTTTACATGTTTAATATGCAACCTGGTTCAACATGCACGTAACTCTTAAGAGCCAGGAGGCTTGACAGACACTTAGTGTATAGTTCACTTGCCATGGCATCATTCCTTTAATTTTAATGCTTGCTTTAGTGAAATGTGCTTGAATGAAATTGCTGTATTAACAGAAAGTTGACACTAATTTAGGTTTCCATTTTATGTTTCTCTTTCATGTTAAACATACAAAGAACACCTGTGTGCTTAGATTTAGATCCACGTTAAAGAACCTTAGGTACTCTATAATAATCAGGAGTCTTCCACGATGGTAGGCCTTATAATCATACGGTGGCTTTAGCATGTAAAGACCATTAATTTCTATTATTATTAAGATTGCTTTCTTGTTTGAACCCAGGATGAGGAGCTGGGTTGAGAGGAGGAACAAGCATGGTTCAGCGAAACGGTTTAATAATGATCACAACCAGGAATTCTCGTAAACCTGTGATTTCGCTTCACTTTAACAAAACCTTAGGGGGTCACAATGAGGCATCAATTAAGCAGTTAAGCTGTACACGGCATTTTCCGTGATAACCTACATTTCAGCTTCTGAACATGAAAGCAGCCTTTTTTTTTTACATATAGCAAACATTTTTCTTTCAATGAATAACACAGTGCAACGTTTGTTTTTCTCTTATGTGAGAGCCCGATTGATTTACCATCATGCACAAGCTATTCAGAGACTGTCGTTCATCTGGGAAGTTGGCTTTGCCGCATAGTAAGTCTATGTGCAGTGAAGCCGTCCTTTTGTGTAACATAGTTTGCTGTGGGGCAGCCAGCCTCACTGCTGGCAGAATGCATGGGACAATTAAATATGTATTTAATGGCATGAGCAACGAGGGAACACTTTCTTTCTCTTCAAAGAGCACTTGCTCTCGCGCACTTCCGGTTTGCTGAATGTTCAGGAAAAGGTCTTGTAAAAAATAAAATTGATATCAAATAGGTGGTCCTGGTTCAAGTTAAGAATTGTATTGGGTACATATGATATTGAAGCATAAGTTTGCTTCCGATAATGGTCATTTAACTGCTGGGATAGTTGATGAAGATTAATTGAATGTGTTTATTGAAAGAGCACATGGTTTTCTTGTGAGCAGCTGCAATTGTTGCGGCGCCTGGCTGAGCATGTTTCAACCATACACTTCTTTCTATGTGGCCTCCGAGATCCTCTTCAGCAGTGCGACGAAACACAGTTGACTCAAGAAATATGCGATGGCACACAAATGCCGAGGGGCGAGTGCCAAGGATTAGAGTTGCCTGCAATTTAAGGGGTGAAGCTCCTAAAACCTTGTTTTCCGTTGTGGTCAAGGTATGGAACCGTTGCTACAGTCGAAACATATGTGAGACACAAAAAAAAGGTTTTACGACAGACTTCAACGTAGACATAGGCTAATGATAAGGTAAGAAATCGCTGTTCCCGGCGAAAATAACCTATCGAGAAGAGTATTGGTGAGTTGATCTCTACAAAATGTGCCTAGATGTTGAGGCTTCTCGAGAAACCTGTAACACAGAGGCACACGTCTAGCACTATATGTCCCAACAAATTACCCATATTAAAATGGTATCTTGCCGTCGGTAAGATGGCGGGTTGAATTCATTTTCGAGGCATATCCTCCACTCCAGCAATTTTCTTATACCCGTGTCACACGGGCGTTTGGAAGGCCATCGAACCGATGGTCTATTAACTCAACTGTCAAGCACGAGCAGGGTTACCAGATTGGGCTTTTAATAGCCCAATTGGGCTACTTTTTGTTCGAGTTGGCGTCGAATTTTTCTCTTTGCTATGTGGCTATTTTTGGGCTACATTGCTATCGACCAGGCAAGAAGCTACAATGGTAGAGAATTTTCGTACTGGGGACCCCAGGCGGCTTACACATGCGCACTCTTAATTGCGTTCCTTTTACTCCGAGCCTTCCCGCAGGGACGCAAGGGCTTACTTTTGGCATGTCAGGGGTTCTGCCACTGAAACGTTCCAGTGTGTTGAACGATTACTGCACCTGGAGACGTATAGTCTAGGAAAGGGCGTCACGTGTCATCAGTTTGAAATCATGTTTTGATGGCGGCTCACGTTTTTTTCTAAACTTTCTTCGACTACCGCAAAATCCCGAGCAGGTGCCCCCCCGCCACCCCTACGGTGAAAGATAATCCGAAATATGTGGAGGAGGGCCCTTGCTCAGTTCCGGACCAAAATCCAAGGGAGCGGTGGAGGAGCCTCTGAGAAGAATGCACACCTGTGTTTCTTATGAAATGCTTTATCGAATGCGAATGAATGTATTGTTTTTACTGAATCGGAGGGGATCCGTGTGGCATTTCACGTGTTATGACAAGAATGGAAAGTCGTTCTTTAAATATTCCAACAGTTTGCGACAACTCAGAATGAAACCCTGAGGTACCACACTGTAAAAGTACTAAGAAATCGTGCACCTATCTAAACACTCTCAGAACTTAGGTTAGCACGAACCACTGCTGCAGGAACACGTTAAAAAATGGCGAAAGGGGGGGGTTGCTTGCTCAGTCATTAGCGCATATTTCTAGTCTCCCGAAAAGGGGAAAGGGACGTCATTGTGGAAGCTAGCAGTTCGCGTGACACGTGGGCAGTGCCGGGCAGCGTTGGGGCAGCGCCCATCCGAAGGTTGCAGGGTTGACCCTGCCGGTGGCAGTTTTTCATTTCGTCCACTTTACTTTCTTTGCATCTTTATCATAATTACTACAATACACTTAAAACAGTACAATTAAAGTCGCTTATACTTTCAGCCATCCGCACGCTTATCCCAAAGCGAGCTATAACTCCCTTTAGGATAAGCAATCTTGTATCAGTGGGCTGCACTGCGATTCCACGTCGATGCGATGAAAAGTAAGGAACGCAACTACGCAGCAAGGTTACTCAACGAAATGTACACTGATGAGCAAAGTGTACTTTTTGTTCGTTTTCTAAGCCCAATCATCGATGAATTCGAGCGAATGAGTAAACTTTTTCAGTGCGAGGCCCCGGACCCTGTGAGGCTCAATTAAAGAATTGATTTCTTTTGTGAAAGCTGTGATCAAGTCATCATGTATAAGTTCTTTCGCAACCCTACCTACTACTATACTTTTCGTAAATATGCTTTTATATTTCTTTGTGATTGCATTGTTTTGTTTTGTTTTTTGTGGCAATAAACCTTTTCTAAAATCTGCAGTCATCACTCCATTATTATGGATTGCATAGCGGATTCACGCATACGACGCATACATTTGCCAGAACAACAACAAAAAAAAATTGTGAAAGCACCGATAAACTAATAGGCAGAAATTTTTGTGGTAAAGTAATTACGTAAGCGGAAAAAAAATTATTTAAGAAGCAACTGATTTCGGCTATTTTTGGGCTACTTCAAATTTACGTGTTGGGCTATGTTTGGGCTACCTCGGAGTCCAATTTGGCGGTTTGAGGCTGGCGCCACCTGGTAACCCTGAGCACGAGCTGCCACACGGGTAATTTAAAAGGCGATTGAGTCAATACTCTATCGAGTCAACGGAGCACCCTTAACACTCCGTTGAAACTTCGATGACCGTTGAGCGACGGAAGCGGAAACAATGCGAACGCGCCCTCTCGTGCACAGTACGCTCGTACACGTGATTAGAAAAAAGAATCTAACCAGTATGCTTTAAAAGCAGTATATATGAGTGTATTTAATTATTTAATAGAGTATTTTTGCCACTTGAAATGTGCGAACTGCACATATACTCCCGACAACAGTCCCGTGCTTATCTTCAGCGTGCTGTATCACTCGCCACAGTTTCACTGCTGAACAACTTAAAGCCAAATATAAATTCATAACTACAAACAAATACTTTATTGAAATATTTAAACAACATTAACAGTCATATTTGAGTTTTTAAGTGAATTCATATTATTTAACTTTAGGTGACATGAATACGAAAATAAGGATCCGCAGCGCCACAAAATTTTTGCGAGAAATGCCTGAACCTACTCAACGGCCATTCAAACCTGCCGTGTGGCAGCACGACAACTCCATTGAGTCAATAAAGTTGTGGCATTTCGACAGCCATTGACTGTATGACCTTTCAAAGAGCCTGTGTGACACGGGTATTAATCCTCCTAAGTTGCCTAAGACGACTGGAAGGCAAAATAAATTTACATTTCTATATACACTTTATGCCACTCAGTTTACATTATATGGGGCAATGCTCGGGTAACGTACAGTTACTCACCGTACGATACCCACGGCTTCGCCCACCCGTCATGATTTACTTCGTGGAGATGCATGGATTTTTTAAAAAGCGAAGCTCTTAAAGCTCAAGGTAAGATGTGTGTTAGCTAAGAACCCTCCACGACGTTGCTTATCAGCCATGCCCACCGACGGAGACAGTTGGCACAGCCGCCATGCTGAGTTTGCCCGCGTATACTCAGCTTGCGCGGCGGGCAAACGCGGTGTGGCGGCTGCGCAAAGAGTGAAAAAAGGCCTGCATTTCTACCAGGGGAGACCACAGCCAGCTTTGCACGTTAGTTCCGGCACTGGAGTTCAGACATGCTTGCATTGGTCTGTGACAGGCTGTGGTTGGACTCTACTTTTTCTACGCCAAGGAAAGACGTAGCATCAGCCAAGGAGGCCACATTAAATCCCTAAGATCAACCAGCTTCGCAGCTTCTTGAACTTTACACGGCTAGTGTGAACTTCTCCCTCTTTTATTTATCACTTTACATTACACTATAGCAAATTTAATGAGTTATATTTATTTTGAGACTTGCACACTTTTCAAAGGCATACACTTCCGAAAAAGAGTACACCGGCTGTATCATGTGGAACATGGCTGAGTGCTTTAGCAGGGTGACAGGCCTCTCAGTGCCTAGAAGATGTTTTTTTTTTCACTCAGGCATCCTCTTTTAAAGCCACACTGCTATAATGGCTGCCAGAACATACACCAGTGTTTCATTTTGTATCGCAGCAAGATGTTTATTTGCTCTGGTCAGTTAACCTGTGTGTTGAAAATGTTTTATTTTTATTTAATTTTATTTATAGATACTGCGATCTTGTACAAGATCTTGGAAGTGTGGTACATATATAGGTGCATAAAAATAGAAAAATAACAAGGGAAAGCAATCAATGGCTTTGTTCACACATGTGCTTTTAAGAACAAAACAAAAAGGTGACGTTATTCCAACAATTTTTAAATCAAACAGGCAATGAGTTAGCACAAGTAAAAAGGGAACCATAAAAAAATGTTATGTCTGTTTGAGAGAATGAGATGGCCATGCTTAGTATTGTAGAATGATCTTTATTCCTTTTCGTTATTGTGCTCGATGCATGTTGGTGCTTCTCATCTTGTCTCTTTTCTGTGCCTCTTCAATTGAGGGAAACAATTTGCAATTCATGTTGTGGTGTGGCTGCTGGTGTTTATTATAAAGGCTGCAGTTTTGGTTTAAACATGACTAGGAAAGTGTATGGTGCACTTCTATCATTTTGACCTTGAAGGAATAAAATAGAATTAGTTGAATCATCCAGCTGTTCAAGTAAAGCAGGAGGCATTAAAAGAAAGAGCTAAATGCATTACTGACTCATTAGGCAGTTTTAGCTAATGTGCCCGACCTAAACATGTACGAAATGTCTGCGAAGCGCAAGAAACTTCTTTAATAAGAGACTAAATGAAAGTGGCAGACACGATCACTACTTTCCAACTGAATTTTTACTATTCAGACACACATTTATAATAGCACCCGTGTACCCCACAAATCGCGGTACCCAGTTCTGATAACTAGTCAGCTAACAAGAAAAAATGTACCCATTATATTCAGAACTGACAACCTCACAGCAATTTCATTGAGAGGCTTGACTATACATACCTGCCACTGGCCTTCGCCATCTACTTGAATGGTTGATCGTGGAATAACTAACAGCGCAACAAAGTTAGAATATGTACAGTAAGAAGAAAAGGACACAGTGCTAAACTGGCAACTAGATTTACTCTCGAAAAACAAAAAAATATATTTACATAACCATGAGTCACCAGAACTCTGCACATGTCTCACAAAACAGCATGAATCGTGTCTTGCCTGATAGATAATTGTACTCTTCATCTAGTAGAGAGACTGATAGATGTCTTCTACATTTTTTGCTGAATCTTGCAAAACAACATGATATGTATTTTCTCACAGTGATGATGATTATGTATAGGTGACAAAAATGAAGGACAAATGCTGTGAATATTGTGCTTACAATATGTTGTTTTTTTGCAACACATGTGCAGAGTTTAGGTGACTCATGGTTATCTATATGTGTCCTTTTTCGAAAATAAATCTAGTTACGAGTTCAGCACTGTGTGCTTTTCTGCGTACCTCAGTACGAAGTCATTCTAACCTTGTTATGCAGTTAGTTATGTTACAATGAGCATCCACCAATTAGCGCAACTCGCAATTCTGCCCGACTTGTTGATATCGAGCTGCAGCACAGTTTCTCAACTCCTCATTTCTTGAAGCACTCATCATTCTGTATGTGCTGCATTCACCGCGATGTCGCAAATGAAAAGAAAAATGTTGAAGCATGAAAAGTCTTGGCAGTGGTGTACCCCAGCACTGTCACAATGAAAGTGGGGTCACTTTTAATGAGAACCAGGCTTTTGGCTCGGCTTGACTTGCATATGCATAGACTGAAACATGATTGCACATTGTGCTTTCAAAATAAGGAAGCCTAGCATTCGTAAGTGGTTACTTGTTTGAATATATTTGGATTCGTCCAAATACTCACTATTGCAACTGCATGTTCTGCCATGGCAGAATGTTCAGGAGTATTTGAATATCCTATTTCTCAAATCAAAATGCCTTTGAGTAAAGAAAATATTCTATTTATATTCTAAATTTCCAACATTTGCTCATGGCTACAAAAAATGGAATTCTGCATGTCATTTTTTTTCTCTTCTAATACCGAACCTATCATCACAGCATTAAGGAGTTCTCAATTAGTCATTTGCCAGTCTAAACTGACTTAGTAGTGTGACACTTCAGTGTCAAATTAACTGAAGTCTGTGCCCAGTTGTGTTTGTGCATTCCCACTAGAAATGAGAACACTGCATTTTGTGTCATTTTACCTTGTAATGTTGCTTGTTATTATGTTATGTTTTGTTGTAGTGATGCCTTTTCCAGCTTTTCAATCAACCTTGTTTATTGTACTTCCTCCGAGCTTAATGGCTTCTTTAAGGCATGTAAAATATTTCGATCAATTAAAAGTTTCAATCAAAGTTTATTTGACCAGAAAAATTCTGGATGGTTCTTCTGGGCTAAAAGATGCTCTATGCAGCTTGAATGGCCCCCTGAAGACCCTGACATTGGTAGCATACACCACTGGCAGCACAATCACACATATGCAATTATAACTAGAGGCCGGATTTGTAGGCATTAGAAAAGCATGTTTTAGGAGCCAAAAATAGGCAAGCAAAAGCAACGTTTCAGGCCTCCGAACATCTAAATATAGACACGATAAATTTTTACATAAATGCAAATAACTTCAAAACAAAGACGTGCGCGACCTGTATCTACGACAGAAAAGCCAAGAAATGTTATTGTTTATGATGGCACAATACCACTAACAGTTGAACATAGCCGTGAAATTTTGTCCTTTTTTTCCACGCAGGTTTGCAGAACACGAATCTCTCTTTTTATTCTGTAGCATGGACGAGTTAAGTGTCCACTGTCGAATCAACACATTCCTAGGCCTCTTTCCTTGTGGCATGGCTGGGAAGTGCAGAGCAGGAGCAGATAGATAGCCAGACCGCTAAAATTACCAGAATGTAGAGATGCCTCGCATTGGCTGAGCCAAGTCGCGTAGGGGACGATTTCTCCCCTGTCGATGAACACCTGAAGAAGTGGATTACAAACAAAACAAAAGCCACAGGCACACCGCATTTTTCTTTTTTCCTTTGCTCTCTGAGGTTTTACACTCACCAGCCACTCGCCACATGTTAGTGCGGTGGCGTATGCTGGCTGGCATGTCTGTACCATTTCATGGCTGGTAGCACTTGTTTTCTGGAAGTTGGGTGAACTTAGAGGACTAGGTTGGACCTGATAGAGTTCCATACAGTCACTGTTACCCGGTAGCTTGAATAACGGCCTCAAACTGCACTCAAAGGCAAAACTTGAAGGTAAATAGTGTTCGTACATGCCCCGATTTTGAAAATAGACACTTATAGGCGTTTAGGCACAAAAGTCAGAAATGGGCATTTATAGGCACTACAAAAACGATATGAACACTATAAAAGCACTTCTTAACCTCTAATTCATGCTCATATATCAAAGTGGGGCAATAGTAGCGCAAGGAACAAAATAGGCATTATCCTAAAATTAGGTCTCTAATTATAATACATGTAGCACTGTAAGAGTTTCAACAGGGATTACATCAAGTAATAACATAGCATACAGATAGTTACACTAGGATTCACGTCAACTGTTTCTTATAGCATATAGAACTTTGTTATATAAATAAAGGAACTCTAACTGGAGAAAATTTTTAAAAATATCATTTTGTCAACCTGAAATTAAGAGGTTTCGCATACATTCACTAGTGTAACAGTTTCACTGAAGAAGACATTGCGTAAACTTGACAAGACACAAATAAAATGCAATCAGAACAACATAGACTAAAGTTTGCACAAGTCACATGTACACATGCTTTTAATGACACATTTACACCCCTCCGAAGACTGCTGTTACGATGACTAACTAAATTAAAAATAAAGAAATCATTTTTGAATTGTAAGTGCATTAGGAGGAGAAAGTAATCAATGCCTCGTGTCCACCCTATCGCAGCTGCTCAAGGAGAAGCACGTCATGATCCGTGTGGGTGGCGGCTGGGACACCCTGGAAGCACTTCCTGTCTCGGCACGACACCTGCAACGTCATCCTGCTGAACCGGCGGTCCTCCACGGCCTCGGATGACGGCTCGCACTCGCCTTCCTCAGGGTCAACCTGCTCTCTCCTCAGCGGCACGCCGTCGCCCCTGGGTTCGAGCTCGGGAAATTCAACGCCCGCCGGCATGGGCCTGTCACGGCCCAGGTACCGGAGCCCAGCGTCCAGCGTGTCGCTCAGTGCCATCAGTTCACTGTCCAAGCAAGTGGGGTAGTTGTGAGCGCGGAACACCCCCTGCATTTATTGGCCATAAGCATTGCGCAGTAACACTGTACGGGAACAGCTTTCTTCGGTGGTTTTAGATGGATGGACTGGGCAGCAAACATTTGGCGATCTTTTGACGCTACGAGATCTAGCTGTACAGGAAAGGTCTGTTAGCACTTGCAACAGTGACTTGCTTTGGTCAAACTAGATGAGTGTTTGCAGCATAGAGGGTTTTCAATCTCGCTTAATGTCCCATTGCCTCAAGGAACATGCCACTATTTTATATCCATCCTCATTTGTCCAGCTATCTGTGTGGAATGTACCTACAAGCACATTTGATGTTGTCATACATTTGATTCATAGACATGTAGATGTTTCAGTGACATCATCAGCAGGCTTTCCTGGCTGTCATTCATTCAGTCAGATTTTTTTTTTTCATTTGACAACCTCACCTTCTTCTGTCACTAAAAAGCCATCACTACTCCAATTTTTTTAAGCATTTTCATTATTTTGAATATTTGCTAGCATTTCACGTCCCAAAACCACGATATGATTATGAGCAGCATCGTAGTGGAGGGTTCTGGAAATTTCGACCACCTGCAATTTTTCAATGTGCACCTAGAACTAAGCACATCGTACACGTCTTTGTCGAAGTGGCAGCTTTACAACCTTCAATTAAAGTGATGGGCACTGCTGTTGGCAGTCTCATCTTTTGCAAATCTGTTCTGCAAGAACCCCCCACAGTTAAGTAAGATTTGCAAAAGGAAATATGCTGTCATCTGTGCATTTGGAGCACGTAGCTGCAAGGAAATCTGTAGACATTTTTCAGAATGAAATTCTTAGCTATCTAATCAGATTTGTCACTGTCCAATTTCACGTGTATGAATAGCTTTGCATTTGGAATCATTCGAAGAATTTACATCATTTAAGCAAGCAGCATTGCAATGCTTCTACTAGAGAACGGAAACCGAACAATAGAGTTCATACTCTGCTTAGGCATTTACACCTCATTTGCCATCAAATGGTTTTAGTTAAAAGGGATACAGGAACTAATAAATTCCGCAAGCACTCGCATTCACACACATTTCTGAATTTGCCATTCCATTTTTCAAATTCTAAAGTTTGTAAGTTTTAAAATTTTTCTTTCAAGTGCTTATGTAGTATTAATCTTTGTGAATGACCTCAAAGACCCTCAGGTAAGTGTTACATGAGCTGGATGATGCACAAATACATTCATTTAGTAGCACTAGGTTTTATAAGATAACCTAAAGAGAATAAACACAACATATTAGAAAACTACCTTTCGCAATAAATGTAAGCCATCAAATATCTGCTTAAGTTTAATATAGTTCAAATCTGTATATCTACTTAACTATATATAGATACTTTCAGTTGTGATTTGATAAGTTTCAGTTGAATTGCGTTTTAGGCATTCTTGCGCATCATAGTATAGGCCTTTGAGGTAACTTACCTGGCACAGCACAAAAAATGTGTTTGCCTTTTGTTCATTGCAGTGCTCACTTATGCTTTAAGTGTAAGGATAGAGTTCAAGATATAGACTGTGGATGTTCATGTACAACTAAGTGAGATGTGGCTATTACAATTGCTTGTTTTTGTTATTATTGAAATTTTGCTTAGTTAATAGGTATAATGCTAGAAAAGAAAGGCAATTTTTAAAATATTCATCTAGGCACTCCATTCTCGTGCTGTAAGCAAGGTCCATCCAGGAATCCCTTGAAGAAAGCTGTTCCCACACTTTGCCCACTGGCCTGAAAACTTCAGAAGGGAGAACTCAGGTGCTCTTAATAAAATGTGCAACTGACCAGCTGTCCATTGTTGTACTTGCAGTGATTTAGAAAGATTGATTTTGTAAAGTGTTTTATAACTTTTGTTTTGCATGACATGCCGTCACTTTCGAGCCGTTTCACTATGGTGCATCATCAGCGCACCACGACCTGCAGCTGTCGGTCGATATCGAAAAGACTAAATGCACTGACTTAATGTGTGTGCAAATTGTTTCAGAAAGTGTGAGGACCTTTTATTCTTCTTATCGACCCTTCCTGTAACTTCCCTCCTTATAACTTTCCAAAGTTTAATTTTTTTATGACTTTCTCACCTTTTGTGTAATGCAGAAATGCTTTTGCACTGTATTTTAGCATGTTCTTAGTATGCATTGCGCTCAAAAGGTAACAAATCATGATCACCTTACTTCATTTCCCGTTTTTAAGCGTAACAAATTCTCCCATCTTTTTCAAAAGACATATTGACATTCGAATCGATAGTTGAAAGGAAGATTGTGTGCATTTCCTTTTGTTAGCACTGGTCGCCTGGTACTTTCAGGTCACAAGCTGTGTGCAAGTATCAGTGTGAAGGCAGGAAATCTATGCAGTGTAGCTTACATTGCTTAAAAATTAGGGAGGTTGAAAACATTTTTTTCTATTCACATTGTGTGTCACTTGCTTTTCACAAGTTGCCATGAAGTATCTCCTTTGTTCTATTGTTTTTTTTTTCTCCACTGCTATTGTCTACATGTTCCCTTGGCCACCTGTTTCTTCATCCATTATTATTACTCTTTAGTCATTCAGTGAGATCGTAATCATTATTTCATTATTCGGATTGACACTTTAGCTTTTTTCATTATGTTCCACAGCAACAAGAAACACCCTCGTGCATTTTGTTCTTCTTCTATTACTGCTCTGAGCATATGGCATTGCATGATTTGAGCACTTGTGAAAATTGAGCACTGCAACTATTTTGAAGCTTCATGACTGCAAACGAGAGTGCTTCACAAGTCCAGTGGAAAGAGCACTCTTAACTTAAAGACTGCATCGCAGAAGCTTTCCACTTTATCTGCTACTGCTGAATATCTCAGTTCACTGCCATGAAATGCATTTTTATTACGTGCCCAAAGATAAACAAATTTTTTATTTAAGCGCCTATACCTGCGGAAACAGTGTGAAAGTAGCTTCGCTGCTGGCTTACCTAGATGCAGCAGATTAATGAATTGCGCGAGAATGTGTTCTCTAATGAGTTCTCGCTAATGAGTTGCAATTGAGGAGTGATCATATTGTCATTAACATAATGCAGCTGTGCGGTCTGCTTTCGTGTGAAATCCATGAAGATCTAATGAAATCTGTGCTGTTTTCGCTGTATAACTTAGGCAGTGAGGAAATACACGCATATTAGTAGTTGCTTGTTGTATTAAAGAGTGATTTTATGTATATACAAAGTGTTGATGTAGCTTTTAGATGAATATTTTGGTATGCTTGATGTGAATCGCTTTAACAGCTGCACAGTTTGAAGTGAACATTCTGACATTGCTCTGCGTCATTTTAGTCGTACTTTTGCTTCTTGTTGATGTGTTGAGTTTTTTTTTTTTTTACTTATCGTATGACAGTTGTGTGAGGCATGAACCATTTTGAGTCTTTGCTGTGTTTGTTGGTTACTTGCAAGCTTTTGAGCTTCGTCAGGGAGTGCTATTGAGATCTGAATGAATCACTTCGACCATTCGTTTTTTTTTTTTTGGCATCATGCTTTGTTCCATGACAGTCCTGCCGTCGTGGTAAAAATCACGCAGTAGTATGTTTAATTGTCTTTTAATATTTCACGCATTGGCATACTTTCATTTGCAAACTTTCCTGTCTATAAGCCTCCCATTTTATTTCTGTACCTGCAGTCTTGTACAAAGATTCAAGATTTCTTATGCAGATCAGCGTTGGACTTTAGAAATGTGGAGTTAGCAGGGTGTGTCGCCCTGATGGGGTGAGCATGGACAGTTGGCTAGAATTATCTGCTATAAAATCTTGGAATTCTGCATTGCAAAGCATTTGTTACTATAAACTATCACCCTTTTGTTTT
The DNA here is from genome assembly GCA_030522465.1 of Rhipicephalus appendiculatus. Lineage (NCBI taxonomy): Eukaryota > Metazoa > Arthropoda > Arachnida > Ixodida > Ixodidae > Rhipicephalus > Rhipicephalus appendiculatus. The sequence continues at coordinate 702,456 of JALIZH010032982.1, read as the reverse complement.
TATGACCTACAGAATGACAAACTCTCGAGACATTTGAGCCTGTTTTCTTACCTTTGTTTTAAAATAAGAAATGAATGTCTATGTTGTATTTTCTTGGTTTGCAGTAAAGTCTGTAGAAATATTTTATTCTGCCTGATTTTCCTTACTTTCTTATGTTTTTCTTAAAATAACCACAAAGTTCCTTTTCATGATATACTCATGCTAGCTTATTAAACATACTAGCGTGAATTGTTCCAGTAATGCCACTTCTGTGCTCACAGCTTTCTAAGGGATTCTTACAGGCCTAATTAACATGATCAGTGTTAATGCAGAGTCATGTCTAGTGCTTTCGTGAACATTAGAAGCAATTGTTTTTAGATATGCAGCTTGAACCACAGAGATTTGTAGGAAAAAGATGCCTTTTTTCACTTTTATGAGCCCACACAACGTTTAGTTTTACGTTCTAGTGGAGGATAAAAAGTTGAGGATTCTTGTGGCGGTTACTACGCGAGTTTTTTTTTACTCGCAACTGTGTGGTACCACCATCCAAGTGCTAAGAATACTTGAAAGCAGACTGATTGAGTAGCTTCTGTGATTCTTGTGCTAATGTAGGGATACACTTAAAGCAGGCCCGTAGCCAGGGTGGGTGCCCTGCGAAATTCTGATCGAGGTGGGTGTTGAGGTAGGTAGGTAGGTACTAAACTTTATTGAAGTCCTGAAAAAGTCATCTCCCAGTTGTCATTTAGGCAGGACTGCGGGCATAAGTAATTAAAAATATATGTTTTTCCAAGAGTCAAGACCTTCTGCAAGTGCCCCCCCCCACCGCCGAAAAAAATTTCCTGACTTGCAGTGACAGCAACGCGATGTAACAGTACTTAATGACTTCCAAACTGACAGTCTGTAATAAAAATATAGAATTAAAGTTATAATTGGAATAAAATCAGTGTATATAGTGAGCTTTAGTTCCTACTACTACAGCTGCTTCTTATATTCATTGACCCATTATACTAAGTAGCGTTTTCAAAAAATGGTGGTGGTTAGCAATTGACTGGATCAGTCTTGTGTTTTCGAGTATCAAAATTATGGAACTTCATAGAAAAATGGAGCATACTTGTTCTTCATAGGCAGCTGTCTGAACTGGAACAATGAAACTGCTGCATTGATACTGTGGAACCCGAGACTCGTTACATGTCTGAGAGTCAAAATGCATAATCTTGAGGCCATGCTAATCATAAAAACCCAATGCAATGATGGCCAGCACTTAGTAGGCATAGTTCAGTACATATTTCAAGCACTAAGAGTTTTGTAAACGTTGCCTGGGCCTTGGCAGGATAAAGAATGTGATGCTTGAAGCATGCTCAAAAGAATACTTTGTGTGAATAATTCATGAGTGGATGCCTTTTACAACAGGCATGCTCAGCATCAGTAATGGATATAGTACAGCCTACGAACAATGGTGTTAGCAGACGTTAGCCTAGAAGCTCAACATACACTCGCCTTTTGTTACATTCTTCAACACTGGTGTACAATTAAAACAAATAAATGCACAAAGCTATATAAATTATGTTAGGCCTGACAATTAGAATACTGAGCTCAGCGCTGACAACAGTACTTGTTCAGTACTATGACTTGTGTTTAATATATTGTAATATACAGTGGTACTCCAACAGCACATTTAGTTTATTTTCAAATGCCTGCATTGCATCTGTCAAAATTTTTAAAGCTTTCCATATATTGCCAGAATCGCCATCAGTACTGAGAGCAACGTGGCGTATTAGTTGTAATTTGAGAGAACAGTCCCCATAACTTCTAGAGTGGGCCACATGAATGTTGCTTTTATGCATTATGAATCTCAGTGCTCACAGGAGTCTCGTAGTGCACTGTATATAACGCTACAATAATGAGAAATTATCTCAAGGAAGCTTACTAATACAAATTTTTCTAACGGTGGCTATAACATGCATGTGAAACACAAGAACATTATATACTATAACAACGAACCAATGGGCTGAGCCATAGATGTGGAAATAAATCGTTGAGATTTTAACCAGAATTATAGAGTTTCAATAGTGCCACAGTTCAGCTACCTTGGAAAGAGTCAGTTGTAACATGAAAATGTGCCACGTTCCCTCTGACATCAAATCTGTGCTATACGTCTCTGAATTACCTAGACATATTTTTCTACACTCGTGAAGGCCATAATTTTTTGCACCTAGGCATATCCATTGCGAGTTGGTGAACTTGTAAATTTATAGTGCATGTCGCAAATACTGACAAACACAGAAAGCCGTATGGAGCCAAAAGGAGGAAATTTGAACAATTTTACAATGTTCTACACATCACCGTGTCATGTAGGCTGAATCATAGAACTCTTTAAAACTCCAGAACATTTTCAAGGAAGCGTGCTGTAATGCACGAAAGCATTTGCATCATTTCGATAAATCGCACCTCCTCCCAGGTCATTGTGTAGATTGATTTTGAAGCTTATTGCTCTGGCTATTCTACTCTGGTCTTCAGTGCAGGAAACAGATGCATTTGTCACCATGGCAACCACATTCTGACAGTATGCAAAAAAGGCTCGGCTAGTGCATCGCTTGAGGTATGTGTTAAATAATCGTGTAGGTTGTCAAAAATTAACGCGTATTCCTCAGATATCTCTTATGGCAGAAGGCTTAAAATGCAATGACTAGTACATTACAATTAATCTCCTTTAGAGACATTTTTATTCTTGAAGTCATACTTTTCATTCAATGCTAATTAGGTGAAATCGAAATCTCTTTTCAAACAAGTGTTGCATTAGACGTATTTCTGTCTTTTGATCACCTCGGTAATGCTGCATTCTCTCAGCAATCTCACTAGCAGATTTTTAAGCTTCCAGATATTCCTGTACAGAAGCTTTGTACATACGAGCATTCAGTTTGTGCTTAAGAAACAGCTCCGAGTTTGTGATGACAAATTTCAGTGTGTTTGGCTGAATGCATGGCCGAGCAGCTGCAGTAAACTGCACGAACTACCCTAATGTGCAGTCCATGCAGTGTTGATTTGCAAAATGTATACAGTGTGCACTGCAAATTTTTTTTTTATTTACTGAGCCTAATATATTCTTTCGCATATCAATTATAAGTTTTGCCCCGTATGTTGAAAATTCATATTGATAGTAAGCATATCTTCAAGCAACAATTTGGAGCACAATAAATTGCATGTGTGCAACCTTGAGCTTAAAATTGGTGCCAAGTGTTCATACTTGTTCTCTGAGTATGAAGCTACCAGTAACAGATTCTTTAGTATTTTCTCAGTCTGGTAATGGATATGAAATATGCGCACTTATGTATCGAAGAGGGTGCCAAAGAGCTTCGGCTATGTGGATAGTGCTTTTGAGGACAGTTTTGTGAACTTGAGGTCTTCCCAAGCTTCAGGTACTCAACTGCCCTCTGACACTCTGCATTTGACATAATTTTGACATGTGATAAAGGGAACTACTGTATCATGAGCGTTAGTGCAGTACTTCAAGAATGTGTAGTGTCAACTGAACCACTGGCGTGGGATGAAGTGCATTTTGCAGTCATAGCGTAAACACTCATTGCACATGCATTGCGGTCTTCCTAAAGCAGTTTGAGCACTCATGGCACAATCAAACATGCTGTATTTGGTTTTGTTTTAATGCGGCAATGGACAGCAGGCATCAAGGCATCAGCCAATTGGGAACAGAGTTTTTGAACATCTCCCCTGTGTATTAATTCCACATAACACCGTCATCTATGTAGTCCTCATTACAGCATCAATCATTAAAAGTGCACATCATAATATTATTAATTCCAGTGTCATATTAGCCAGGAAACATGCAAATATTTTATTAGTAATGCATGATTTCTTCAATTACAGCGCCTTATTTTGCTAGCGTGAAGCTCAAGTTCTTTAATTAAGAATTTAAAAATATGTTGGCGATGTTCAGCTTTGATTGCTGTTATAGCTAAGGAGTTGATTCTTTACCTTGTTCTTGCAGCTTTTGAAGGGACACAAAAGAATTGTGTTTTTCTGGGGTGAGGAAATATATTTGCCACAGCTGTGTATGCGATTAGTAGGCAGAAAAATGTTCATCACTAGTAGGCAAAACATGAAATATTCTTCATTCTTGACCTTAGTCCCTAAAGTATATTTCCAATGCATCTGTGTGACACTCTTAATACCAATATATTTTAAATGTTTGCAATCCTTCAGTACAAAAGTTTCTCTTATTTTCTGGATTGTATCGTTGTTATCAATAGAATACGGTGTGTACCTTGCTTTATAAATAAAGGTGATAGATAGCTTAAAAATGCATAACGCCAGCAGGTAATGATGCAAGAACTTCTTTCATTATCTCTGTTTCCGTATTAGCAAATTGTTTGCTTATGAAGCCTCTGCTCATCTGACGCATTCTGGAAGTTTAAGTTTAAAAAAATATATTCTTTTCTAGCGTTCCTTGAGACCAGAATGATGCATCAATATGCACGCTTGTTATAAAGGGGATGTCTGAGTTGCAAAATGCGTCTATTTTTGTGAATAAAGCCACTGCCTTGTTTTGTAAAGTCGTGCTTGGGCATTTTATTATGCCTATATTTGCAGGTCATCTCTGAAGTGTAGCTTATGACAGGCTTTTCTTTAACCAGTCCTTCCTAATACCACCATTGGCACCCATTGTTGACGTGCGTCCGCGTAAGTTGTGATGCCAAATTGATCATCTCATTGCATTTTCACATGACCATTGCCGACAAACACGCGGAGTACGTACGGACGTCGACCGCGTGACATGTCTAGTTTTCAGCGTGACTAAGGCTCACCTGCGTGGTGCCTGCCAGCACCAAAATATTTACGAGCTGTACGTTCCGATTTGCACTGTTCTAACCTTCCTGCTCGCGGCTTCTTGTGTGGCTGATGGAATGGAAAATTATCGCTTTGCCATTAACGCTTCTCAACTTCCGAATTGCTTCAGACCACTGCTGTATGCTGCCACTGCTCCACTTGCAAAATGAATGACGGTTGTGTCAATCTCGTGCAGTTTGCAAAGTGAATCCGCACATGGTGCAGATTGAAGAGTTATGCTTGCTTCTTGTGTGTAAGCGCAAATGTTTTGTCTACAAGAGTGTGTGTTGTTTGTTTCTCAGATTTTAAATAAATGGAAGCTATGATAGAGAAGGCATCCTGTTTCTTTACTACTCTAGCGCTAGTTTATGTTGTTCTCTCTCTATATGTGGGTTGCACGTGACGTCATTTCCGGCTTGCAAAACGCACGACCGCCGTATTTAAGAACATTCAGTCGGGCTGCGCGTGCAGCCGGTGCAGCTTACCGGCGCGTCGGAGCTTGTCGGCGTTGTTTGATTTATTCTGAGCGACATGGCGAAAGAAAACGTGCACGCGCTTTGCCCGTCGTACTTTGAAGAGTTCGTGGGGCCGACTCGGGTACGTTACCGAGCTAAAATAGAAATGTGCGATGGCATCGACCCTTACGATCTGCTGCCTGCCGTGACACACGGTGACATTGTGAATTATTTGGTGTTTTCAATAAGTCACGTCATGCTGCAACAAATGAACTTACAAGTGGCTGGACGGCCACAACTACACTACTTCACCAGCGGATGGGAGAAGAGCTTAGCAGCGAAGCAGCTTTTATCGCTGCTTGCTAAGTGAAGTTAACTAACGACGCTCTTTCACATTACGGTCGAAGTAAAAATTCGTCTTTGTCCAGACCGTGGTCCAGACGCATGGGCGTCGGCAGGATTTTGTCTTTAATGGTGCGAACGCGTGGCAAGGTCTGGACACGAGTGCACCAGCGGAAGTATGATGGCCTTTGCCAACTTCAGGGCGCTAAGATATTACACAAACACGGCAAAATGTACCCTCACCACGGAATAGCTCAGCCATGGGCATTTGTCGAACCACGCCTGCTGATACTTCCGCTTCTGTTTTGAGTCTTTGAAGCAGTAGAACTGGAAGGTTCTAACGGGATGCCAGAGGGATACGAGGAGCTGGCACTTGACAACATCGTACATTTTGCTCGCACTTTGGTAAAGCCCAATGTCCAGATTACTGCACTGATTTCTTCCATGTTCTTATATAGTTTCAATATTCTCTGTTCAGTTTGACATGCCTTGTAAATAATATAGTACAAGTACACCTTGAGCAACCGCTTGGTCTTCTTGAAGGCGGGTGCCGTCCTGTATCTGTGGGGTGCTGGTATTGTCTTCAATTCTAGGAGGTGTCCCTTCAGTTCTAGAAGGCGTTCCTGAATAAGGTAGGTCAAGTTATTGCGATATTGACCGTTATATGTCATATGGAAATGCAAAATAATAAAACGTAAGAATGCAAAGACGGCGCTTAAGCATGCTCTGAGCAGTTTATGAGCAAAGTCTCTATGTGATTGGAGTTAATAAACGCTAGTGCACATCAGAAGGCGTGTCATCTGTGGCATATCTCCGACAATAATTTGTCAAGCCTGACTGATCCTCAAAAGGACGAAAATTTCATGCACAAAGAACTTCCATGAATGGGAAATAAGCGTTGAAGAACAAAAAAGTCTATTTGAATAACACATTCCGCTCCTCGCAACCGTGCAGGCGTCTTTCACTTGCACACGCTACTCGCATGATGATAAGTTTAAAATAATGTGCAGTGATGTGCCCTCATCGACATGAAACGCGTTAAGAATAGTCGCGGCGTGAAAACTCGCACACTCTCTTGCAGCGAACAGCTACTTTACGAACAGAGCTTGTAAATGCCTAAAATAAATCCGCCGCAATGACAAAAATATTTTTTGTGAAATTCTTTACGTATGCTGTGGCTTTACTGATAAACTGTGAAAGACCCTTCTCTACTTAGTGCACCGGTAAGCCTAAAGACGTTTCATATATGTGGCGTTTTTTTTTTTCTAAAAGAGCCAAATGCACTCTAATTGAAACAGAAAAACGCACTTTTTCGCTACTGAAAATATGGTGGGGCCTGCTGCAACAATTTTTTGTCGGTGCGTTCCTGTACCCTAAATATCTCAAATCCATATTGTGGCTAAAATCTATACAGCCGACTATCTTCGTTATATTCAGAAGTAAAATCTGTATTTGGCTCTTATAGATTGAAACATTTAATTTGTGCTTGATTTAGCTCGTAAAAGAAGTCTAAAACGATTCGAATGGTTGGTATAGCAATATTTTGCGATAAAATTAACATGATCCGTGTGATTCCGTCGGGCGTAATGGGCTTAATGGCGATGGCTCGACTTGAAGGGCGAGAGGTCCTTCTTGGCAAAAGGCGCACTATTCTGGTATTTCGGCAGCGTTTTCTTGTTCTTGGCATTTATTGAAGACCTTTAAAAGTGCCCCAGCTCTCCTTCTTCTGAGCTCAAGTAAGGTGCGTTTTATGCCATGCCGTTTCGGATCCCTTCTTCTTGAAGGAATATATCGGTGCCCAATATCTTCATTTCATATGTCTTTTATTTCAAATATACCATCTTGGAGTCAAAGAAGGACATCATACTGTAACTAGGAAAGTCGGCCTCTTAGTCGTTATATTCGAGTTTCGCCCTACAACATAATGTCCTTCAGTAAGTGCCAACTCGCCCTAAAAAAACTATTTGTGGAACGTAAACGTAATAGCAAAGCAACTAGGACAGAAATGAAACAGATTGGACGCTATCATGTTGGTTGTTAATGTCACGGGTGTTGACGCAGCGCTGGTTTAATGAATGTGGCTCAGTTTGATTAAAACAGATGCAGCATTTGGCTTATTTTTGATTAGAAACTGCCTTTTTGAGTTCACTTTACACTCAGGAATCTCCCCATTTTAATTCCAACTGTTTTAGAAATTAAAGATACTTAGGCGAGCTTTACGCTCCCGTGAAATTCAGCCTAGTTTAGGTTTCTGCATATGGCTCTTTTTGAAAAAAAAAACAAAACAAAAAAAAAAACCGCCACATATATTCTAGCCCTTTAATGCCTGAATTATGAAACCAGCGAACAAAATAAAAACTGTTTTCATTTTCCAGCTTTAAATAGCAACCTTTAATTGATTCTGCAGTTAAATTATCTAAAATGCAACTTTAATGCTACTTTTAGGTATGTCGCGAATTCGCGAAATGCCACAGAAACGAGGACCTTGCAATAAAAAAATGCACTTCAAAACTATGTAACATGTTGTGTGCCACCTCCTGGGTCTGTACACATCAAATAAACAAAATTATTGAACATTGAATTTGCGTAACTCAGGCGAGAAAGTACGAAGAAGTGAGAGCTGTCGCACGTGCTTCGCACTCTCCGCCATCAGCTACAAAACAATTGGTTCTAGCATGGATTACCTCACTCAAGACGGCGCAAGATTCTTTCATTCTGAAAGCTACATTCCCCGTGAGTACTTGACAGCCGGCAATAAAGGCGGCACGCGTTTAGTGACTTGTTGGCTCGGAGTTTTTCGGTATGTCGCGAATTCGCAACACCCGGCAGTAAAGGGTTAAAGATGGTCTCCTCACCCAAGGCTACCTATTCGCTCCATTATGGGTGCTTTTTTCAACTGTCGTTCCCCGTAGATTTCCAGGATGAGCGGAGACTCGTCTGCGACTGTGATTATAACAAGTTACAGATATATACCGGATATGAGTATTATTACCCCCGTTTCTGACCAACTTCTTGCCTTATAATAAAATGCATTCCTCTTGAATGTTGTATTCAAGATGTGACATGAATTATACATTTCCTGACGAAGGGATAGATACTTGACTTATACACAATGACCTTTTTGTAAACTGCATGAAGTGATCATTTAAACATGAGAAAATTCACATATGACGCGCATAGTTCAGCTCTGGAGCATTGTAACCTGACTCCATCGTCGCAAGACATGAGTTCACATAAAATGATAGACGAAGAAAAGTACTTACCCTTCAAGTACTCGCTAGTGTGTTTGCGCTTCGGGGATGAGCTTCCCCAGAAGTAGGAGAGCCGCTTCTGACAAAACACAATTGGAGCACGCACGCCATCACATCGCGGAGAGTAATAATTAAAAAAAAAGAAAACGTGGTTAAATGGATGAAACAAGGAGCCGCACAAGCACGACTCCAACGACCCCACCATTAAAATGCTTTTCTATGGAAGAGCATTCGAATGCTCTTCCATGCATACACTTCAAGCTGTGCAACGCCGAGGAGAGATGGCGCCGTCCTCATAGGGTTAATATACTGACGCTGAAAGAAAAGCTCCTTATAAGGCCAATTTACTGAAACCTGTAACAGCATGGGCGGTGCCATTATAACCATGATGGAGCGATATGAACATTGCCGGCTCCTGAGACGCTCGCGACATTCGACGATAGAGTGCAATGCTATTTTATGGTGCTTGAAGCAGTGTGCCAGTGTGTTGTCCATGCACCTGGCCCGAATGATAACAGGCAAAATTTATGTTTGCGCATGGTTTTTAGCAGACACGCACTACTACTAATGCATAACAGAGCTTCTCTGTTCGCTGGCACAAGAGTCGCTCGACGGATTCGCAGCTCGAAGCAAACACCGTAGGCCGTGGTCACGCGGTGCTTCGACTCCCAATGACAAGACATCTGTATCCGCATCCTTTTCAGCTCGGTGCGGCCGTTGTTGAGCGCAGAGACATAAAACAGAAAAATGTCGATTGCAGCATGCAGTGACGAATGCGAGTGAGACGTCACCCAAACGCTCAATAAAACATATGTTACGCAGCACACAAATGTTTTATCGCCGTTAAAAATACTCTAAACAACTTCGGTTGCAACTATGTGGTACATAACTTTCAGTGCTTGTCTCATCTCTTCCTTGAGGTCCGTCCCCGTATGTGCTGATATTTTCACCTCGAAAGAAAGTCTCTATCATGTGAAGTCAAATTGTTGGTTGTTATATATATAACATATATTGTTATATAGGCTGCTACCATGGTAACAGCCTATATCATGTTCCCTTGTATCATGTCATGTAGTTTCAGGCTACATGCTGTTAATGGGAAGCAAAAGTACAGGGGTAATAGCAAAGGCCGAAAAGAAGACAGCGACAGACGTTTATTAACAACTGTTTATTCTAATGCATAAGATCAACAGTATTTACATAATCACGTTAGTGCGTTACAATCCCAGAATCAGATCATTCGCTAACTGTTATTCACGTACGTAAAACCTTGATATATGAGTACGATATTATTCACGCATGCTATCATTTAGCATGAGATTAACCGTTCCTCAGTGCCATGAATTTGTGTTTCTTAATTCCTTTCACTGCGTTGTGGTATATAAACAGTGTGACGGCGTTTAGAGAACATACGTGAAACGTTCCGTTAAGAAACACGAAAAAGCTTAAACGAACTGCCAGCCATATCATTGGCTCATTTCCAGCTGTGACCTGACTTTTTGTGTACCGAGGCACGAAGATTCCAGTTTCTACAAAACAACATGCGTTGTCGCTAATCCTTCGTTTTTTTTTTTTTAGATGTCACCCTATTCGTACCAGCTTTCGGAGATAAATATTTTTGCAAAAGTGAACGGGAGTTATGTAAAAAGTTCTGTTTGATCTCATCTATTCCCAGCGTGACACTACAACATGGAGTGCTCGACGACTGAAGTCTTCGTCCGGAGCACTACGCCATATGTGAACAAAGTTCATTCCCATCATTCACTTCTTCAGCTACCAGAAAATGTAATCATGAAATTCAACAAGTACCGCCACAGTTTTCACTTCGTCACTACATGGCACTGTGAGCTCCACAGGAACAAGGTTAGGCCGACTCTATGATTGCCCATAACATTCAAAACTGAAAACGTAGTAAAAATCGCACTGTACGGAGATTTCGCTGACCGTCTTTATTTTCCACCGGTACCTTATAGGGCCGGTTGATTTAAGCCTTTCTTTAGGAGCTATACCAAAGAGATTAAGTCCCGCATTTGAACTGCAACGAATGACGAGCTAAGCACAAGTGGTTTAGGAGTATTGTTGCCATCGGAATTTATATAATTTGACATCACATTCGTCTAGATTGTAGCAACGTCACATGCGATAAACAGCGTGCATTTCGAGTATACCAATAATCGTCACAAAAACTCCAGGATGCAGCCAAACGAGCCAACCGACCTCGCTATAGTACATTTTTTTTCTCCGCGATGTGATCAATAACATGTATTGCGTGGCAAGGAATGTGCGCAGAGGCCGATACCTTCCCCACTTTTAGAAAATGATCCTTCCTGCGTTTGGGCGTTACACTTAAACAAAAAAAAATTGTCTCGCGTTTGCAACATCTTATTTTGCGATGGCAATAGACTTGAAGAGTCTTGAGTTTTTGAACGTTCTTCGGGGCTGAAAGTTCTATGCGACGGTTGCGACACCCCACTTTCTACATCTCTGTGTATAACTCCCGCTGTGGAAGATGTCGCTGGTGAAACGAGCTAGCGCTCGTATCTTTTGATGACATAGGCAGTCGAGTCATCTCAGCTCTCCTCCTACTTTGAACTAACATTGTGTTGCTCAACTGCTCGGGCTAGATAAAATTGCATGGTCGGACTAACGCACGCCAACATCGTTTGCGCTTAACATACACAGTGTCAGGATGACACATCGGTGACGGCATGATTAGGCATGTCTTCCACCTGATTTTTACAAAAGTTAGTAATTGTAAGTACTACAGTACCATTGTAATATGCTGTCTTGCAGTACGCAAAGCTATATTTTCTTGTTTCCTTTTAACAAACACTACCGCCCATTCGTTCACGGAGAAATTGGAACTCGACACACTACGGCAGGGGTCTCAAACTCATCTCAGCCCGCGGGCCGCCGTCACGCACTTCAGACCCACAAGGGCCGGGACTGGGAAGAAAGTACTACCGGGGTGGGGGGGGTGGGGGGTGGGGGGGGTGTAGTTTGTGCAAATTGTCAGCAAACATTACCATTTATACGAAAAAGAAAAAAAAAACCTTTCCCATATCCCATATACGGGTCATTTTTCAAGATTTTGGTCCAGGATTCCAACAACATGTCCATACCGATCGCCAAAGTGGCTACAATCTGGACGCCCAATTTTGAAATATAGTTTTGGTTTGCCGGTTGTGTTTGAACACATGGTGACTACATGCATGAGGTGCCTCACTAAAACAATGCTTTAGTCTGGTCAGGTTTGTGTAGCTCACGAACATACTTATTAAGAAAATTTTTTAAAGAATGTAGGACGAAGACACTCATGGGCGGGCCGCGGGCCGCATGCGGCCCGCGGGCCGCGTGTGAGACCCCTGCACTAGGGACAGATATTTACCAAATCACGTTACGACAAACTTATCTGACAAGGAACGCGCCACCCATTTTCCGCATGTTTATGTACAAATGGACGGCATAGAAGGGAATTTTATTTCAACGAACTACGTGCATCCGGTGTTTGTATCCCGCTAATTTCGCTAAGTATGCTTGACTTGACTTTTATGTTAAACAAACAAAAAAAAATTCTCGGTGAACACGTTTGCCGGACCAGTCGGTTCGCAATTCAAGCTCAATAATGACACGACCACAATAGCGTCCTTGGTGGCAGTGTATTTTCCGTTGCGCCGTGCATAAGCTTGCCTTCAACTGATTGTAATTTAGTTTAATCGGTTGTTTCCAACAAAGAAACAAGCCCCTCGAACTATTTGCCTTCTTTCATGCTTGAGCCTAAGAAATACTTACCGCGACGTAGGGGCCAAGTAGGTTCCTTATTACGTTCACTACGCATTTCCGGGTTAGGTATGAAAGAGACACAGCGAGAACGACACAGAGAGGGGGGAACAGAGAGATCTGACCGGTCTGAACAAACCATTAGACACGGCACAAAATACAAACGTTAAATGCACGGGAAAGGTTGACTGGCGGAAGGTTACAGGCAGTTGAGTCTCTTCCTACGTTTGTACTTCGGTCATTTCAGTCCGTCATCTTTTGCGTGCCCAAAGCCACAAGTTCAAATAGTTAGGGCCCCACGCAGCCCGTCGGGACAGTCGGATCATGTCGGACGCCTTCTCGGCTACCATGATGACGGGGGGCGTTTGTGTTGCCCGACGGAATCTCCGGAAAAATGGACGCATCCACGACGCGCAGGCCCAGAACGCCCTTGACCCTGCGGAGGAGAGCATCCGAAAGATATACGTGATTGATGCTCTCAATGCGCACTATCAATACAAGAATACATTATCTGTTTCAAATGGTGCAACTGCATTCTTATCCTGCAACCTTACCATACAAGATTGGCGATTGCGTTTTTTTTCTGGTAGTAACACTCAATCAAACAAAAATGAATTTGGCAGAAACTCCCAACTGAGTAGTTGTCACATAACGTGTAAAAATCAGTATTCCTGTAAAAAAAATTACACCATCTCCCGCTAAAGGGAACCATGTGTAGATGTGAAGCAGCGGGCGCTAACGCTTACACTGGCCGTGGCGTTGACGCTGGCGCTATCGCAGCGTTGCGCAGGAGAGAAAACTGAGGAGGCGCAAAGCACGCAGTGATGGAGCGGTGTTTCCTACTGGAACATGCCAATCGCTGCTAATGGGCAATGAGAGACAGAAGATTCCGACTGTACACAGAGACCCGCAGTGCGCTTTTAGTTAACGCGCACGCTGCGAATTTTTATTGTTCAACAACGCACAGGAGAAATCTCCCACCGGCACCACCTTGGAGGTCAAGATCCATTGCCATATATACGCGATGGACAGTGAACGGTTGTGCAGCGCGAGCAGTCGGTTTTTTCAACCAAGAAACTCGCTAGCAGACGCTGCCTGCGTCGGCGTCATGAGGCGAGAGAGGGGGGGAGCGTAGGAGAGGAGAGAGAGAGAGAGGGGGGGGACGCGCATGCGCAGTAGGGTGTGGACGCTGTGGGCAGGGATGCCTAGAGGAGAGAGGGGGGGAGCGTAGGAGAGGTGAGAGAGGGGGGGACGCGCATGCGCAGTGGGAGCCCAGGCAGGGATTCCTAGAGGAGAGAGGGGGGGGAGCATAGGAGGGGAGAGAGGAGGGGAGGCGCATGCGCAGTGAGGGTGTGGTTGCCGCGGGGAGGGATGCCTAGAGGAGAGAGAGGGGGAGGAGAGGTTTTCTTTTATTTTTATTTTTTTTAAAGGGTTTGCGCATGCGCAGTAAGGGAGGCCACGCCGCACACCACCACCGGATTAAGCTTCGCCATAAGATGCTTCACATCTAAAAAATAAGCCTCCAGAACGATATGGCGCCTGCATGGGAACGAAGCAAAGCGGAGAACGAGACCTTTATCTCTACTTAGAACTTGGAGTGGTTCAGCGGCCGTTTAAATGCAACAGTCCCATGACTGAACAATTGAACTTTGCGAAGTTCCCGTGCATACCTGAGTTGCGGGTCCACAACCGTTGTGGGTAGCTCCGGGCGTCCCATGCGGCATGTTCCGCTCGGGTGGTAGATGGTAGCCGTGTACGTGCGGGCAATGCACGCCAGGTGCTCGTCTGAGTACGGTGTGTACGGCTCGCAGCCTGGGAAGTCTGGCTCGAAGATGTGCGCGTCGTACTTCCGAAACGGCTCCGAGTAGGCCAGCGCTATCAGCTGCTTCATGCCTGGCGCCGCAAAAGAGGAAAACGGCGTTAAAAAACCAAATTCTTGACTCTTGCTCATTGGTTGCCTGCACTACTTTTTTATGTTTTATTGCAATAGCAAGTATGCGGAAACCCTCGACGCGTTTTTTTTTGCGTCACCGTCTCGTTCCGCAGAAAGTCCAAATCGATAACGTCGCACCGCACATCGTATGCTCTACCCGCGACTAGAAGCGCTCGAATGGGTGCCGCGAACGCGGCTGAAGCAGAGATGAAGCTATCGAGCCGGCCATTCTCATCCCACGGAGGGCACCTGCGATAGCATTATACCGCGTGCGAGGCGTATACCGTCGATCGCTCCTCGAGCAGTAAGGAAACGCCCCGCGTGTCTGTCCTCGGGCAAAGGAGCGTGAACGCCGGGGCAGGGGGAGTGTGGGGGGCTGCGCTGCTCGAGCTGCAAGTGTGAACTTTGATCACAAGGGCGCGGTCCGGAAGTGTTGGCGCACGCGTTATCTCGGCAGACATCACCAAACGGCTCGTATGCACTTCTACGTGACGTGCTCTCAACGATTCGCGTTGAGACAACAGGGTGCATTAAAACCGCCTCTATCCCTGGAATGGGCGTGTTCCTTACACCAGCGTTTTGCAGCGGAGCTGTTAAAGACGAGCTCAAACTGGCGAAGTATCGTCCAGCAGAGAAATTTACACTGTGCGAGAAAGACAACACGTAAGGACGCAGAAACACGCACACACGAGAAGCGCAGAAATATGGCATGTTGTGGGGAGGCCAGTTGGTTGATAGATTCAGCGGATAAGTATAGCGAAGACAACATGGAAGAAATAAGCACGCACACACACACGAAGCTCAGCGTTGTTGAGCTAGTTGGTTCATAGATTCGGCACGCAAGCTTAAACTGCGCCAAGGAGACAACACGTGCGAACATAGACACCCGCACGCAAACGATGCGCGTAGTGTGTGTGCGTGTTTCCTATGTTCTTACGTGTTGTCTTCACGCAGTTTCAACTTGTCTGCTGAATTTATGAATGATCTATCCAAACAACATGTCATAACGCCTTATCGAACGCAGCCAAGCGAATGAGAATGTCGAGGAGGGAAGATAGTGAAGCACAGCATAGTCATATAGTATAGCAAGGGGGGTGGGAAAGGGAAGTCAGTGTGAGGAGAAGTGATATGAGGGTGAGGAGGACGGCAGAGGGTAAAATCATAGCCTAGTCATGTACAGCATGGTATGCGCCTTGTCAGCGAAGGCTATTTAGGCGCCGCCATAATCTTCTCTGGGCTGTTGTTAACATGCGTGACTGCAGAGGCTGCGACGTCAGCCTTTGTACTCCCGCGCAACAGTCCAGAAAGGAGGTGATCCTCTTCTCCGTTGAAAATGCTTGTAGGAAGGGGCGGCAAAGGGAAATGCGGGTGAGAAGCAGTGGTGTGAGTGTGAGGAGGATAGAAAGAAGAGGAGAGGGTACAGCATAGCGTAGGTGATTGTACTATAGTATAACGGGCAGTGGGAAAGGGAAGTGAGGGTGAAGAGGAGCGATGTGAGGTTGTGGAGGAGGGAAATGTGGAGGGAGGGTATAGCATAGCGTTGCGGAGGCGAGTTGGAGGCTGGTGACATGCAGGTGGTCAAGCAGAGTGGAGAGCGGCGGCGGAGGTAGTTCGGAGGAGTCGGGCGTGCGAAGCTGCGAGGGAATCTAGTAGGGCGTGGAGGAGAAAAGGGCGAGAAAAGGAAGGGAGAATGAGGAGGAGAGAAAGCAGAAGGGGAAAAGGTAAAGCACAGCGTAGCCATGTATGGTATAATATAGCAAGGGATGGAACAGAGTACTGAGGGTGAGGAGGATGGAAATTGAGGAGGGAGAGTATAGCATAGTATAGCAGAGGCGAGAGGTGGAGGGTGGTGACTTGAAGGTTGGCGATATGCAGGTGGTCAAGCGGAGAGGAAGTTTCTAGAGAGCTAAACCATGCCCATGTTCATCTAGCTTTCCATCACTTTCGCAATTTTTCGCTGAGGCTTCCCCTCAGCTTCGCTGTACCTTGGCCTTTATGACGTTGCGTCAGTTGAAGCGACGCATAAGTTGTAGAGTTACGCGAGATCGGATCCAAAAGAGTTAACTGCTGCCTTACTCCGTATAACATTACTATTTGTTGCAATCGCATTCATCGCTTCGCCCTTGCGGCGAAACTGTGACTTTTTTTTAATGAACTTTTACATCTTAATGCACTTAAAGGTTCACCCAAATGTTAGCACACGGAAGATACGGAACACGGAGACGCGCTTTGCTCACATTCTAGACAGTACTACAAGGGTGACAGTTACAATGTTGCTTTCCTTGACATGATACTGGCCCTGAACTCCTTCACATTTCATCTATTTAGGTAACTAGGCTCAAGCAAGCAATTAGTCCATATATCTCCCACCGGCGGTTCATAGTGTTTCTGTTCAAACGTAATTAAGCACCCACAAAATTGCAGACACATAACATTCATAAAGTAGTTAGTCGTTGGGCTATTGTTGTGCAGCATGCTGCGAAGGGGGGTGCAGAAGCGGTTCAGAAGAAATACACAGGACAGGAAAGACGCTCACTTGCAACTCGCTTTAGAACGATAAAAAAGCTTTCCGCGATGAGTGTTTATGCGCAAGCACATTCACAATGAGAGAATCTCCCCTGTAAAAAGAGCACATAAATAGTGCCATATCCTAGGGAAGTACGATATCCAAACGAACAATCATTGAACTAGCTGAATGATTTATTTAATTGAATAAATGCACCCACTCCAGAGCTATCTTTATGTTAGTTTTCACATCATACTTCCCTGCGATGTGGAAATATTCATGTGCTCTTTTCAGATTGGACATTATGTTGTTGAGACAGCGTTTCCGCATAAACAGTCGTTCTGGTACGTCTTTTGTTTTCGTCATAATAAAGTCAGTTTCAAGTGAGTGTCTTTCTGTCCAGTGTACTTTTTTTTGAACGGCTTCTTTAGTATACCCTTCGCAATATGCATAAAAACTATACTAGCACTTGGTACGCAATCACTTCCGTACTAACTGTATTCCTTCTTTTAGAAACTGCCAAGACGGCTCCCAAAGAGCGCAGGCGAAGTTGCTGTCAGCGTTCACCAAAACCACCGCAGCCTCGACGACGAGCTTGCCATAGCCATCATCTCTATCTCATTTGCTAAGTATGCCAAGGACACTCAACATCGATGATGAAGAATGCAAGGGCGAGGAAGCTGCGGTGAAGACGACTGCTCAAGCAAGTTAGGCATATTCTGCCGCAACCTCACAGAATCCTCATCAAACAACCTCTGAAGAGGTTAGGTGGAGACAACCAATGCTTTCCTAAAATCGGTAGGAATGCACCACACCAACCCAGACGAATGCAAACCCGATTGCCCAAAATGTGGACAGAGAGCAGCAATGAAGCTTTTGGGATTGCCCGGAAGGCCCTCCATCCAATGAACGCCAGAAGTTTGTAGGCTCGCGAAAGTGGGACACCCTAGCTGCTGGCCAGCTCTACGCCGGACGTACAAGTCCGTGTCCCAGCAAGAGCGCAAGAGGTCGCCTTTAGCACCACAAGAACTCGAGTCTGGCCTAGTTGGTGCTTAGTATTTGACACCTTGACCGCACACAGAAGAGGAGGATGGAGGGAGGTATGATAGAAGTACAATTCACCGCCCGTGTCCTCGCACGTCGCTATGTCCTCGTCTTTTGTGTGCATGCAGTCTTTAGCACCGACTGAAGGCCATCCGGTGGGATAGCAGGACTCATCACTCCCAATATTGATGTTCATGTTTTGTACTACTACAACCGTAGGTACACGTAGAATTTCACCTTAGGGGGTGGGGGGGTGGAGAAGTTCATCGCAGCACCCCCCCTTCCTACTAAGTCAAAGTACGGGGCAGTTGTTGCGCCCCTCCTCCCTCTTAGATGACTAGGAGTCTACACATATGATCATATTGCACCCCCGCTGGGGAAAATTCCATTCCCTGATTTAATCAACGAATAAACGATCGTCACTGACATACATACCGCCGCCACATGTTTCTGGTATCCTAGGTTCTATTGGGGGGTACACATACCTTCGACAAGAACGAGGACATCTTCAATGCGTGTCAGGTATCTGGGATTGATGAGCGGGTAGTGGTCCGGATTGGCGGATCGTAGCCGGATCCAGCCTCGTGACTTCGGCCTCAGCAGCACAGGGTACATGGTGAAGCCGTCCATGTTCAGGTACGGACGGTAGACACGGTCAAAGAGCTGCACAAGGCGGCAGCAGAGGACCAAGATCCATTGAGAATGATCAGATGCGTGAGCTGCTAACAACGTAGGAAAAAAGATGCGCGATAGAAGCTGTGCTCGGATTTGACAGTCAAGTGTCCACCGTCATGCTCAACTTGTTATATGCTCACTCCGAAAGTTACTGACGCGTTCTGCGAATATGGCATGCTTAACGATCCTTTGATTACATATTAAAAACATTCAGTAATGAGGATCTTGACCATGCGTATCCAGCAGCAAGGCTGGGCAGTATCGCGATACAAGAGTGTTGCGATAGTACTTTAGAGATACTTTTGAGTATCTGCATTTCTGCATTAAAATACATTTGGAAAATGTATCCGTATCTCCGTAGTGACACAGTTTTGTGATGTATCGACGATATTGCGATACTGTGGAGGACACAGGTATCTCGCTTTTTTTAAAGCAAATGAGCTGACGTGTTTCCGAGGAGATGAATTTCCAAGAGGACAAAAAGATATTTTTCTGCTAAGCCAAGCAAAAGCGCGCCTCCGTTCTGCGATACAGCGAAGGCTATGGAGGGTTTCCAATACGCACAGAATGGCCCTTGTGGTATAGCACCGCTCACTTTAGCATCAAGGAGGCAGTATGGGCTGCCTCTGCCGTCTAAACTTTCTACCTCTCAAGGCTGGTGCAGCGCCCCTACCTAATTTTTTTTCGGGCGGCCAGTCACTTCGCGAGTTGATGAGTCTTGTGCTGAGCCCAAGCCGACTCTTCCTAGAAGACGGCCTATTCGAGAAGTTGTTGTTGCTTAAGTGCAGTTAACACAAGAACCTTCTCAACAAAACAGATGTTGAATGTTTAGTTTGCCGCTAAAGAACACGCACACATGCAATCAGTATCTCATCAACTCGGCCAGAAGCAAGTTCTTCTCAAAAACAGATGTACGTAAAATAAATGTAGACCTTTTTTTTTAAATTAGGCAGCGTTAGTTAGTGATTCGAGCGATATGCTTTAACTGCAAGTTTCAATGCGGTATTACTCACAGTATTATGCGGCACTTATTAATGTTTTTGCGGAGCATTAGCACCCACGAAACAAAGTATTTCGGTATCTATATTCTTGCACCTGTATTTCGGGATACCTTTTTCTTCGTCTTTCAAATGTATCTTCAAAATATCTCGTCACGTCAAAGATGAAGGTATCTCAGTATTTGAACCTGCCTTCCGAGATACATTTCTGAATATCTCTGCCCAGCCCTGTCCAGCAGTTATGTTCAGTCCTTTCGTCGGCTGTTCCTTTCGATCGCACTATTTCCTCCCTACGCTCTTTATTTTTTAACTGAGATTACTTCTTATGCTTGCTACTTATATTGCTTAAGTTTATGTTTGGGTTTTCCTAAAACACGCATTGTTTTCTAAGTCTTAAACAGTAATAAATTATGAAGTTTAACTGACAAAACTCGGCAGTGGCTCATAAAACATGCCGTAATAGATGTCGCTAGGTGAAATTTAACCAGCTCACGTTATTTCCCGTGAACATGGCGGGAAATAACTCAATTCAGCATGGCGACGGCAATCTGAAATAGAAACCATCACAGTTGTCGATTTGAGCAAACGACCACGAGATTCTCTAAGTAACTTTGACCACAAGCTGGAGCAGATATGAGTGGTAGAACGTCAATAATGTTTGGTTAACGTGGATAAAATTTCCCTCGCGAATTGCACTGATTCAAATATGAAGAATCATTCACTTGTGACACATGAGGGGTTGCTCCTTTTTCGACATAAAATGTGCCCGACCATGACCGCCGCATTTACTTGAAGGCAAGATCATGCAACGATAGTGTGATAGAGTTAGGTACACACTAAGAAACATAACTTAGGCCAGGGGTTCTCAAATGGCGGTTTGCATACCAAAGGGGGTTCGCGAATTGATTTTCGAGGGTCCGCGAAACCCATCCCATGCCATACTACGTCCCGTGACAGTGGCCCCTTCTGAAGGTTGTTATGCTATACCGCAGACTAGTTACGCATTGCGGCGGAGCTTACCCATGTTTTCTCTTCTCTGTGAGACAGTTGTGAAGCTTGTGCTGCAGTTCTCTACGGCATATGCACGCGAGCATAACTTTTGTAGGCTTGCATATTTTAACAGCAAACATAGCTAGAAGCATGTTGAATGTGGCTGCAGACCACACAACTTATTCACAAGATGTTGAGATCGAATCGGCCTGGCACCTTACTTTGACCATTCTTTGCCAAGGAGACCTATTTCACGCTGAATGTTGCCAACTTATGACGCGCTTCCTCCCCCCGTTTTCATTCCAAGGGTTCCCTCATCACTTCTACTGTCCCCGAAAAATCCGTGGCTGAAAACCACTGACTTAGGCGATGCAGTATATTCGGAATTTGCTCACTTTGCAGATGTCCACGGGACTATGAGCCAAGGCCCAGTGAAGTGTAACGCACCGTCTCAGAGAACTAGCCATTCAAAGGTAAGAATCCAGTGAACTAATACACCATACGTGCGGGAGACGTTTCACAGAGTTACTCTGGCATTAGACATGAGAAACTGGCACTGTTTTCACTAATAAAAGCATCGGGCCGCTGTGCTCCACGACAGAGGTTCGAGTGCACCACAGGTCACCCAACTCTCTCCGCATAATTACATGCGAACTTCAACCACTCTTAGCTTCTACCGGAAACTGGAGATGTGTTGAGCTTAAGCAAGTACTCCCCATGTGAACACAATCGCAAGGAGCTATTTGCGGTTTATCCGCGTCACTCTGATCAGCGAGTATGTGCCAGTACGCATGCATGCGTACGCTGTCACGACATCACACCTCTATGTTATCCGCATACATAGCTAGCGATGTGCTTTTGTTTGCTTTGTTTTTATAATGTTATCTTCATGCTATGGCTGAGCCACCACTTGTCGTAGTGCGCAGAGACAATAGTTCAAGTGTTGCCTCCTGAAAATTTTGTAGCTAACCGTGGTTTTAAGGTTCCTTGTTTTACTATCGCTCTATATGCGACGAAAAGGAAAGGAATTGTCAACTGCTGTTTGTGGCGCAATAATTATGCAGACAATACACGCGGATTTCCAGGAACATGATGAAAGTTCTACCCCAACCAGAGATTCCAAACCGTGGACAACGACTTTCCGGGGCGTTCGCTCTAACATTTAATGTCAACAGGAGGCGAGATCATAGCAGTGTGGTGAGAAACCAATCGATGAATCGAAGCACGCAAATAACGAATGAGGCAAATGTGTTCTCAGAAATTGCACAAGGCGGATAAAATATTTTTTTCGCCAGCTGAGTAGCTTTCTCCTGAAGAAACCTGTATGGGTTTTCGTTTGTAGCTTCGCAATAAAAACATGTGGTGGGCTAACTTTCGCGTTCGAGAATGTGCCTCCTCCTTGCGGGCTTCCACAGAACTGGCTTGTCATATGCACTGTATGCGTCAGACACACACACGAGTGCCATTATCGAAGTTGAAATACATTTTCTCAAGATATCAAGAGAAGACAGGGACCGTAGGAAATTGCTAGAAGGAAGGTCGCTGTAATGACTTTAGTCAGTACTTAAATGCTTGCGGTATGTACCTCGTGATATTGCTGCCACCAGCCACAGCAAGCTAATATAGCAAAGATGCATAGTGTCGCTACAGAATAGCACCGATCAACAGCGATGAACAAACCTCGTCTGTCATGCCCATGACTCGGCGAATGGTGCTACCTCCGTCGGCTGCTGGAGTGCTCGACACAAAGTGCACTTCGACGTCGGGCCAGTCCGTGGGCTGAGCGTTGTACTTGGTGCGTATGAACCCTATACCCTCCACGCCTCCGGGTACAGTCAGTGGACCTGCAGAAAGCGATGGTATATCTGAAGGCATTTTTTCAAACTAGGAAAGTCAGCAGGTTTCAAGGACGCTGAAGTAAAAACAAGAAAAAAAGACCTAAACCCACTTTTTTTTTTTTTTGCCATGAGCACCTACAGCTGAAGTGGTGCTTGACGGAGTGAAACAACAGGGTCAGAAGAAGCAGGGATTGACCCGGGCGATGTCTTGTATTTGATCGACGATTTAACAGAAGATACCTCAATATGTAGTTCAAAAATACTAACGGGCGCCTGAACGCGAGCATCATGTCTGGAATCTGGTCTACAATCTAGAAATTAATGGCTCCCAGTATCGCATTGGCAGCCTAGAGTCATTTAAAGTCATAAGGACTAGTTTACTTAAAAGAAGTCATGCTAACGTCTCCAACCAAGTCCGCTCAGCAATCGCTTCCACGTCGAAACGACTCAACAGCGTTCTTCCGAAGAGCTGCAGCCTTCGAATTGATGATTTTATATGTGATCGTTTTATATATCACTGTCATCACCTGACACCTGGAGTATCTACCCGTGTCATAAACCAGGCTAACATTTCCGGGAATTTCATTAAAGATTGTTATCTCTGTATCTCTGTGCTGCCCGGACATCCACATTCCAGATTTTGTTTCCTTTGAACTTTCTCTTAGTTAGCCACTCTCAAGCGCATTCTTACATTTCTTTCTGTCGTCATCACCAATTGATAATGAGTGCATTTGTGCTATTTTCCTTCTCTTCGTAACATTTTATGTATTATTTAGTGCATGACTCTGATTCGTTGAATATCTTTTGTTTTCTACTCCAAAGTAGGACTCTTCCAATCAACCGCTAAAGTAGGGAACGACCAGCCAGGTCACCACACCCTGTCCACGACTTCACGCTGATGACGAGCGCATGACGGCTGTGACAGCGCCGTTAACTATGGAAGATTTCCTGGCTCTGTAATAGCGATGTAAATTAAGCTATATGAAATCCCCGTATTTTCGAGCATACATTAAAGCCTTTGCATACCTGCCAACCTTTGCACTGCGGGGCATACCTTAGCCAACTTATTTTTGGCCGAGAATTTTTGGCAAACAAAAAACGTACTGAAACCAACCATGGGTGTGGCATCAGGCATGGAACAACGTTTGTAAATTGCAGAAAGGATGTGGTATACGATGTCCCTTTCACATGCGGAAAGCATTACATCGGCCAAACGGCCCGATGCGTAAATGTACGCCTTCGCGAACACGAATGTTCATTGAAAGGGGCACCATATTCACATCTAGCAATGCACTGCAAAGAGTGCACGTGCAAACCCGACTTTGAAAAAAAAAACACTGTTGTAGACAAGCACGCCGATCGAACGGTTAGAGAGATCATTGAGGCGTATCAGATCCGGAAGAGCGGCAATGGTTGCGTTAGCCAGCCATACGTTTTGCTCTCGGAATGTGAGGTTGCATTTTTAGAAAGAAGGTGAAATGAAGTGCGTTTGTTGCCTTTGTATGAGCGCATGTGCGGTTTTATCTCTTGCCTGACTGTTTCTTTTATGATCACGTGTAAAAAAAATTTTTTTTGTTTGGTTCTAACGATGACGTACATTTTATATATGAGGGCGTTGTTTTTCTAAATAAACTCAGTTGCTAGTAGCGCCTCGTCCTGTGATCTTCATAAGTCTCCGTTTTCTTTTAGCGCTTTACCATCATGAACGTATACCAACACGCCCAACTGACAGTTATTCTAGACGCACAAGTCCTGGACGTACCCGGTGACTCGAACTGTCCCAGTTCCCGTACCATCAGTGCTGTTTCCACGTCTGATTCGTCATCTGCTGATGTATTTGGTAACTCCATCGCTGACAACCTTACGTCGGTCCAGCGTTCCCAGCTTTTGGGCCTATTGCAAGAATTTCGGTCTTCTTTCGATGTCGGGCAAACTTCTCTTGGTAGCACGTCCGCTGTTACACATCGCATCGACACTGGCGCCCAACCACCCTTACGGCAACGTCCATATCGCGTGTCGCCTGCCGAACGTCGGGTAATTAATGAGCAAGTAGACGATATGCTCCGACGCGACGTAATTCGGCCCTCGGACAGCCCATGGGCGTCTGCTGTTGTTCTCGTTGCGAAGAAGGACGGTTCTGTGCGGTTCTGTGTGGACTACCGACGCCTCAACAAGATCACTCGTAAGGACGTGTATCCACTACCGCGCATCGACGACGCGATTGACAGCCTCCACGGAGCCGAATTCTTTTCTTCTCTCGATTTGCGCTCGGGGTACTGGCAAGTACCCATGGCTGACGATGCTCGACCGAAGACAGCCTTTGTCACTCCCGACGGCTTGTACGAGTTCAACGTCATGCCGTTTGATCTGTGTAATGCGCCCGCGACCTTTGAGCGCATGATGGACACCGTTCTGCGCAACTTGAAATGGCACACGTGCTTGTGTTACCTGGACGACGTCGTTGTTTTCGCTCCGGATTTCTCCACGCATCTCCAACGTCTGAAAGAAGTTTTCACACGTGTGAGCAACGCCGGCCTCCAACTAAATCTGAAGAAGTGCCGATTTGCAGCACGGCAACTCACAATCCTAGGTTACATCGTGTCCAAGGACGGAATTCTTCCCGATCCGGCCAAGCTTCGGGCCGTGGCCGAGTTTCCCAAACCTGCGTCCGTCAAAGAACTGCGCAGTTTCGTAGGCCTGTGCTCATACTTTCGACGATTCATACGAAACTTTGCGACGATCATATCACCACTGACGAAGCTCCTTGGAAGTAACGGGCCCCTTAATTCGTGGTCATCCGAGTGCGACAACGCGTTCGCCAAGCTCCGCCATTTGTTGACGTCTCCTCCCATACTACGCCACTATGACCCTACGGCCCCAACGGAGGTGCACACAGACGCCAGCGGTGTAGGCCTCGGCGCTGTCCTGGCGCAGCGCAAACCCAGATTCCCCGAATATGTCGTGGCATACGCAAGCCGTACGCTCACGAGAGCCGATACAAATTACACCGTCACGGAAAAAGAGTGCCTGTCGATCGTCTGGGCCCTTACAAAGTTTCGACCCTATTTGTATGGTCGCCCATTTGATGTCGTCACCGACCATCACGCACTATGCTGGCTGTCGTCATTGAAGGATCCCTCAGGCCGTCTCGCCCGCTGGGCTCTTCGCCTGCAAGACTACGACATCCGCGTGCTGTACCGCAACGGACGCAAGCATGCTGAGGCCGACGCCCTCTCGCACTCCCCTCTGCCTGGCGACAAAGCCCCCTGCTCAGTATCTTTCATTACTGTTTCTGTCATCGATGTTCACATCATCGATACGGAACAGCGCAAGGATAATTGGATCGCCCCGCTGATCGACTTGCTCTCTGATCCGTCCGCAACACCATCCACTCGCGCCTTACGTCGTCAAGCTCACCATTTCGCCATACGTGACGGCCTGCTGCATCGACGCAATTACAACGGCCGGCAGTGGCTACTCGTGATACCCCGCAGTCTGCGGTCGGAAATATGTGACTCATTCCACTCTGATCCGCAATGCGCGCACTCTGGGCAAATAAACGCCTTAACAAATAAATTGCATTTTACTGCAATATTTTCACGCCTCATTCACTCCCATTAAGAAGTAATGGTTCTTGTATCGCAATCACATTTGTCCTGCAATCGATTACAAATTAAAAGTTTTGTCAGATGATCGCGAGAATTCACCCATGGACGATTTTTTTTAGCTTTATGCGGCCTGTAGCACCTTCTTCAAGCGCCAACAGCAATGTATCACATCGAGCTTCCTGTATGACTCGGAGGCGCTGCACAACCACCAACTAGTGCGCAAAGTGTTCGTGTGGTACAACGCCACACTGCCCTCTAGTCTGTCCAAGGCGAGGGTCTTCAACGTTCTAGCGGACGTCATTGCGAGGAAACACGGGAAAATGACCGACGCAAAGTTGGAAAGGCAACTGCTGTTGAAACTGAACAAGTTATGGAGGGCAATGAAACAGTAAATGTATAAATGTGGACCACCTATTTAAAACATAATGCGGTGTAAATAGCGAGGTCAATGGTAAATCGAGTCGGAAAAATCGGCATATGCACGCACACACATCAGATTTTCGTGGCGAATTTCAAGCTGGACTTTTAAATTTGACCCAGCAGCGTGCACCACTACTATCACCTTTGACAACAATTTGGGGCACGAGAATCGGTACGTGAGGTATACCGATGTGTCCGGACACTAATTACCGGTGGCCTCGTGATTTATACCATGTGATTTATATATGTGTTTACGTAAGCTGTATATGGATGATAATAATAATTATTGGGGTTTAACGTCCCCGAAACCACCATATGATTATGAGAGACGCTGCAGTGGAGTGCTCCGGAAATTTCGACACACTGGGGTTATTTAACGAGCGCCTAAATCTAAGTACACGGGACCTCGAGCATTTTTGCCTCCACCGAAACTGCTGCCGTCGCGGCCGGGATTCGATCCCGCAACCTGCGGGTCAGCAGTCGAGCGCCATAACCACTAGACCACCGTGGTGGGTAACTGCATATGGAAGCTACTATCATAAAATATTTGTATTAAAAGTAACGTGGGAAGTAATCGGTCACTGTAGAGTAATTTTTCGATTACTTTTTCGGAAGCTTTAACTGTAATTGCTGCCATGTATTTCTTTATCAGGAACGTGCACACGTCTGGTCAGAGGAAACAACGGGGCATTTTTCCTTCTGAGCAATTTTAAGGTAATATATGGTTTCGCCTTTGGAACAATTCTTGCGGTGTGTAAATCGAGGTTTGCGCAAAGATCAGAGGCGTTTCTGAGCTGACAAATCTGCAATGAGTGCGCCTTCATCAAAACCTTGTCTGGAAGTAGCAAACTGAACGCTGCCCGATGTTTCATTTGCTTGTTCGGTTTTGTTCTCTGCTTTTCTTTGAGAACATTCTTTAGGTAAATGGTTAACTAACATGCCAGATGCAGGAACTTCTGGAATGTCTGAAGGAATGAGCTGTGTTGTATGCGTTACAGAAAAAGGGTAACCAAATACGTTAATCGTTACGCTAACAAAAAAGGAACGCGTTGCCGTCTTACATTACCCACACAAAAATTACCCAGTCCGCCACATAAGAATAGCTCGGGGAATGTGGCGCCTGCGAGACGAAGGAGCTTTGTTTAAGACTCCGGGGATGATTGTAATACAACGTAACGAGTAACGTGACAATTGACGTTACCGAAAAAATTTCTAACGTAACTACGTTACCCGTTACAGTTACGAAATAGCGACGGGTACGTACTAAATTACTGAAAAAAGTAACGCGTTACCGGTGACGGCGTTACTTGTAACGCGTTACCGTCAACACTGGGAATGAGTGGAGTTTTTGCCAACAGAACCCATTTGTTACCTTGTCCTTTAATGAAGTAATCGAAGGCCGTCTTCGGGTTGAATCTCTTTCTGACCACGGACACAGAGTCGTTTATCATGAAGCTGATGCCAGCGCCACCTATGTGATCCTGCAGGTTTTCTCCAACGGGAACGTCGCTTATTACCGGAATCTGGGAAAAAAAACGAAACAATAGCATGGTAACTGAGGGCTGTTTTTTGAGAGAACTGAGAGATATAAGGAGATGCTAGCTTTATTAGAATAAGCAGCGCACGCACGCACGCACGCACACACACACACACGCACGCACGCACGCACGCGCACACACGCGCGCACGCGAACACACACACACACACACACGCACACGCACGCACGCGCGCACACACACAAACACACACACACACACACACACACACACACACACACACACACACACACACACACACACACACACACACACACACACACACACAAACACAAAAATGACATCCCATACGAAGCGCATCAAGCTGCGGATTTAAGGAAAACGAAAAAAAGAAAAAAATGTGCGCAGCTTGCACCAGTGGCGCGAGGCTGGAACCAACAGCGCAGCTAGTGTTCAACATAGCTGCTTTTGTTTTTGCGAGTAATGCCAAGCTTCTCCTATAGGTGCTAAGTTTGTGCTAGTAGTACTAATTATGGCTAGGCTTGGCTATTATTATCCGGTTTCGTTCGCTTCCCCACACTACGCACGTGCTAGATTGTAGAATTAAGCGCAAAAAACAGGGACAAAGAAAGAACCACACGAACACAGCGCAAACTATCAACCGAGTTTTATTGAAAAACATTCGCATATATAGTGCAAATAGTCACATGGTCAGAATCCAAACGGGCACAAAGAAGAATACATTTAGTGGTTGGCGTTCAAGAAATCTATTTCAGTGGGATGCAGCGTGATAGAGGGCCTCACTACGCATGTCTCGCCAGATCCACTAATAAAAAACGCTTCATCAATATCTCGCGCCAATTTCTCTTTTAATCTTGCAAGCTCCCTAGCACTTGACAGCAAGGGCGCGCAGCCGCAGACTCTACAGTGTAGCTACAGGTTCGAACAAGGTGTTCCCATCAAAGAAGCCTTGTGATCTAATAATCTGTTATTCAAACACGGCCCATCGTGTGGTTCTTTCTTTGTCCCCGTGTTTTGCACTAAATTCTACAATGATGCTGAACCAACTCGCCCAACAAGCCACTCTTCTGAAGCACGTGCTACGTGGTTTAGGTGGGAAAATGTCACGTGACTTGTTCTTCGACGATACCAGGTGATTTCAGTCACGTGCTTAGTTGTTACGTGATACATGATTTTAGTCACTTGACTAGGTGTTACGTGATAAGTGATTTTATTCACGTGATAGATGTTACCTGATGTTACTTGATGCCAGTCACGTTAGTAGCTGTTGCATCCTTTTAGTCCCGTGACTAATCACATGGTGTATCGCGTGACAAGTTGTAACATGATGTTACCTGATTTCTTTCGCATGACTAAATTTATGTGATTTATGTCACCTGAATAAATATTACGTGCTACTACATTGATCTTAATCACGTGACTAGTTGTTACATGACAAGTGATTTTTAGTCCCGGGACTAGATGTTCCGGGATTTTACGTGTCTTAGGTCATGTGATTAATCGCACGTGATGCTACGTGATTTTTAGTGATATGAGGAGTTGTTACGTCATGTTACATGATTTTAGTCAAAGGAGTAAATGCTGCGTGGTTTAAGTCACGAGACTAGATGTTACGTGGGTGTTACGGCATTTTTAGTCACGTGAGTAGTTGTTACTTGGTGTTACCTGGTTTTAGACACGTCAGTAGATGTTACGTGATACGAGATTTTAGTCACGTGACTAAATGTCGTGTGGTTTTTAGTCAAGCGATAAAAGTTACGTGATGTTACGTGATTGTTAGTCACGTAACTAGTTGTTAAGTGTATTTTATTCGCGTGACTATTTGTCACGTGATGTTACGTGATTCTTTGTTAACATAACGGCACATTTCTTCTGTTTTTCGTTTTTCATCAAATCCGTTGCTTGATGCGCTTCGTAAGTTATGTTTTTGTCTCCCGTCTTGTAATCTTTACAGCGCTGCTTAGTCCTCCAATATGTTCCAAGAAGCCCCAATACAAGCTCTTCTGAATGTTAGTTCTCTAATTATTTATTATGAAGAGTAGATATGCGTCCTCGACCCCTTAATATGCTCAGACACTGCCATGTGATCTTCAAAAAACACTTAGGAATGATCAATAAAATCAGCCAACTTAATCAGCCAATCGAATGTATTTCGGGCACTCGATTTCAACCAGCCGAGTGTAATTTGACTTGTGATAGCGATGTGCAACGCTTAAAAGCGACCAGTTGAAGGTATCCAAACGAATGTCCACTTACACCGAGTGATTCCAGATGAACGCGTGGGCCGACACCAGAGAGCATTAGAAGCTGTGCACTGCCGATGGACCCGGCAGAAAGTATGATCTCTTGCCTGGCTCTGACAGCACGTTGCAGTCTCCTGTACCGGAACAGCACCGTGCGGGCTCTTCGGTTCTCGTCGAACAAAACCTGGAATCGAGTAGGACACCCGTCGAACCGTTTGCTCATTTGCCACACCAAACGAACAAGTTAGAGATGTCTTGAAGAACCCATCTACGATCACTGTGCAATAGTGCCGTTGACACCACACCGGTGCAAGGGTGCACTGCTTCGTATAAACCTCGCTGAACATACAGTGGGCTAAGTGCGTTTCAGTGCCGACCTATTCATTCATTCATTCATTCATTCATTCATTCATTCATTCATTCAATAAAGTGAAAGGCCTTAAATGCCTCATAAAACACGAAACATGACCGTCGTCGTCAGCACTAGCGATGCAAAAGTCATCATCATGTGATGACGACAGTGTGACGTCAAATAATGACGTCATCACATGACCTCCAGCGTCTATAGTGAAGGCACGT
The DNA here is from genome assembly GCA_030522465.1 of Rhipicephalus appendiculatus. Lineage (NCBI taxonomy): Eukaryota > Metazoa > Arthropoda > Arachnida > Ixodida > Ixodidae > Rhipicephalus > Rhipicephalus appendiculatus. The sequence continues at coordinate 671,456 of JALIZH010032982.1, read as the reverse complement.
GAGGTGCAGGAAGGTGCTTGCATAATGTCTCCTATCTCGGAGGCAGTGCAAAACCACGCTAGTGCAGAAACCCTTCGGGGCTGGGGGGATTGATACAATCGACTAAGAATGCAAAGAAAAAGAAAAGAATGACTGGTTTTCGCCTTCGAGTTTTTCGAGGCGAATGCATTAGGGACCTTGTGACCTTTTCTTTAGAAAGTACCTCACGGGACCCTAGAGCAGGGGTCTCAAACTCACCTCGGCTAACGGGCCACAGTCACAAAATTTCTTGCCATGAGTGCGAGGACAGTGACGAAGGTTGGAGGGGAAAGGGGTCGGGGAGGGGATGTCGTTGAACTATTTGTCAGCTAGTATTTGAAAGGAAGCGAGGTCTGCGGCACCGAAGAAGACATCGATCACTTGCAATGCCGTTGAACTCGTTTTTCCTCTGAGAGACGAAAACTTTCTGACGCGTTGCGACGATTGGACGATCGGCCGCTCTCCGTGCACATGCTGCTGGAGCACCGTCCTCGCCTTTCGTCGGCTCACAAGGCAGTCAAAGCCCTTTTGTGTTTTTTGAGGACTACGGGCCTATGTGAACGCCTTTGACTTTTGTATAGTGCTGCCGCTACCTATGCGTCAGCACAGTCATAGGCGTGCGCACGAAGGGGGCAGAGGGGGCGGCCGCCCCCCCCCTAGTCCCCCTAAGAACCTAAGAGGGGGGGGGGGGCGCAAAGTCTGCCCCATATATTGACTTAATAGGGAAGGGGGGGCGCTGCAAAGAACCTTCGCCCCCCCCTGACCGTTAACCCTGCGCACGCCTATGAGCACAGTTTATTTATTTATTTATTTATTCGATACTGCGGACTCTAGGTCCAAGCAGGGTGGTTCATACAAAAAGAATACAAACAACGTATGAATTACAGAGCAGAAACATAAATGGCAAACAACGTTTTTTTTTTTACAGATTCATACACCAGTAAAGCAGTTCCATTCCTCAATGGTTCTTGGGAAATACGAAAACTTAAATGTGTTAGTGCGAGAAAAATATGGGGTTAAGGCATTTGCGTGGTGGTGTCGGGTGGGCTTGCTAGTTAGGGGTGTCAAATAGGCGGATGGGTCCAGAGCTAGCTTTTTGTTCAAAAGTTGACAAAGAAAATCTAACCTAGCTTTTTGCCTTCTTGTCTCTAATAAGGGAATATCATTGGCTTGCATTAAATCTGAGGGTGAATCTAACGCGGAAAACTTGTTGAAGATAAATCTGACAGCTTTTCTCTGAATGCGCTCAAGTGCGTCAATATTGCGCTTAGTATAAGGGTCCCACACTATGCTCGCGTATTCTAGTCGTGGTCGTACAAGGGCAGTGTAACTAAGTAGTTTAACATTTGTGGGAGCAGTTCTAAGTTTGTGTTTAAGAAGACATAGTTTGCGAAAGGCAGATGAGCAAACATTATCAATATGGAGATTCCAAGATAAGTTTGAACTGAGTGTCACACCGAGATATTTGTAGCTATTTACTTGTTGTAGTGGTGAAGACCCTAATGTTATGTGTATGATTGTGGATTCTTTATGCGAGTCACTGGAAGGAAGACACATTTGCTCGCGTTGAGACACATGTCCCATTTGTCACACCATTCACATATATTGCACAGGCTAGAGTTGAGATCGTTGTAATCGCTAGTGGAACTTATTTCTTTAAACAAAACGCAATCATCTGCAAATAATCTTATTTCTACACTAGGGTGAATAACATCAACAATATCATTAATATATAACAGAAAAAGCAAAGGACCTAACACGCTGCCCTGCGGTACGCCCGATGTGACCGGAAGAAAGTCCGAATGTTGACCCCCTATATCAACGAACTGTTTGCGATTATGAAGATATGCAGATATCCAACAAACAAATATTTCGGGTATACCTATTGTTCTAAGCTTGAAAATGAGTTTACTGTGGGGCACTTTATCCAAAGCTTTACAGAAGTCTAAGAAGAGCATATCTATCCTACCGTGTCTATCGATGGCTGATGCAAGAGAATGAAACAGGGTGACGAGTTGAGTTACGGTGGACAATCCTTTCCGAAAACCATGTTGATATTTTGTTAATATACAGTGCTCTTCGAGGAAGTTAGTTATACTAGTAGCAATAATGTGTTCGATAACTTTACAACATTGAGAAGTCAGGGAAATAGGACGGTAATTTCCAAGTGCCAAGCGGTCTCCCTTTTTAAAGATGGGCACAACTCGGGCTGTCCTCCAGTCACTGGGCAGTTGAGAAGACAACAAAGAACGGCGAAAAATAATAACCAAAAACTTTGCAAGGGATAAGGCGTATCGTCGTAAGAATAAATTCGGTATATTATCAGGACCACACGATGCTTTCGTTTTCAATTTTAGCAGCATAGACACCACACCAGGATAGGAAATAAAGAGCGCGTCAGCATAAGGAAAGGCTGACGCATTACATGCACAGTTGTAATCGGAGGGGTTGAACACAGTCTGGAAATACTGATTAAAATGACGGGCAATGTCTCTCTGATCTGTCAGATTGGTTCCGTCGACTGATATTTGTGACACTGTTTTTTTCTTTTCGCTGATAAAATTCCAAAATTTACTAGGGTCGCTTGTAATAAAGCTAGGCAACGAAGTTTTAAAGTAGTAATCTCTTGAGCTGTGCACAGCACAGGCGAGGCTGTTCTGTGCATCATATATCAAATCAGCCGCTGCCCGTCTTTTTTTTAGTCGCTTAACTTTCCGCTTCTTTTGAATGATGCTGCGAGTTACCCAGGGCGTTTGCTTGTTAACTTTTTTGTGCTTGGATGGCACAAAGTTATTTAAACAAAAATGACACATTTCTTTGAATCGAGCCCAGAGTACATCGACATCTGCGTCATCAAAATCGATAAGGCATGTTTCCATATGTTCTATTATGTCTGCATCATTAGCCCTGGAATAGTCTTTAAAACAGCGAAGTAACGGGTTTTTAAGGCCTGTTATTGGAACAAGAGGAAAGGAAACGCTTACATAGTTATGATCAGAGAGACCCTGTCCTACCTCTACAGCATATTCAGAAAAGTTGCGGTTAAGAAACACGACATCTAATATTGAGGCGGAATCGCCCTGTACGCGCGTAGGTACGTGAACTACCTGCAACAGGTCATGTATAAGCATAACGTCAAATACTATGTTACTATGTTTTGAAGTGTTAATACCGGCATTAAAGCGCTCCCAGTCTATTCCAGGTAGGTTTAGGTCACCAATCAGTAAAACCTTCTTACTTTCAAATTTAGCCATATAATTTTTCAGTGTACTAAGGTATTCAGGAGTGGCATCTGGGGGTCTGTACAAACCAATTACTACAAAACTGTGACCCCAGCATGTAGCCCTAATACATAAGCATTCTATGTCGTCAAAATCATCCAACAAAACAGCATCGATACAATTTTTTACCAATATAGCCACCCCTCCTCCCCTAGTGCGCCTATCTTTACGAAAAACTGTGTAGCACGGGGGGGGAATACATCATCATCGGGCAAATTTTCGTGCAGCCAAGTCTCGGTAACAACCGCAATGTGTGGATCGTGTTGCAACAGAAGTATTTCAAACGCTTCAGTTTTATTCACAATGCTCCGGGTATTAATATTTAGGAGCCTTAACTGCTTGTTACAAGGTGCCGGGTCATGTACAAGGCGCTGGGTAGGTCAAGTGTGCGGCTTCGAAGACTGACGGCCTTCTGCCTTTACTCGCCTGTTTTGTAATTCATCCCAATAAAATGTATCTTTATGAACTATAAGCCTGTCATGCACTAAGAATACCTTTTTTCTTGATGCTTTTCGTTCTTAGCACTGTCCCACAGCAACTTCCGTTTCTTTAGCGTTAATTGTGAATAATCATTCTGTATAGACACTTTTGATCCTTTCAGTTTTTTGGCATTTTCTAATATTACTTTCTTTTCGTTGAAATTTTGAATATGCAGGATGATGGGCCTTTTACCGGTTTGTTTTCCTAGTCGGTGAATGCGTCCAATGGATTCGCATTTCACACCGAGTTTATCTGTGAATATTTCCTTAACCACTTTTTCCTTCAGGGTTGCATCAGTTTCATCAGGGCATTCTGGGATCCCGTGAATAATCAAATTTGACCGGTTACTGACCATTTTCTTCTCTCCTTCTCTTCTCTCTCTCATCTTTATGCTCCCCTTTCCCATTCCCCCCAGCGTAGGGTAGCCAACCGGGCATGTGCCTGGTTAACCTCCCTGCCTTCTCTCTTGTTTTTCTCCTTCCTTCCTTCCTAATTTCCGAAAATCGGAAAGGAATTTTGCGCCGGGATTCGAGAAACATTGATACCAGGCGTTCTTTTCTTCTTGCTGACTTCGATATTTCAGAGCAGTAGGCTTTCGGATGCTACAAAATAACATCGTGACCCAAAGCATTCGAACAGAAACCCGTCCGTCGGCGTTGCCCAGGATGTTCTTTTCTGATGCATGCAGACAGCCGTCCATTGTGGGTAAAGGCTTACACACAAACAAAAAGCAAGCATAAAACGAAGACAGTGATGTGCAGGGCGGGCAGATAGCGAATGGTGCGCGGGCCGCGTGTTATGATACCCCTACCCTAGAGGCGTTGCGTAATCGGGATAATGCAGAAATGTTAAAACATGTAACATTCGAAAACAAAAGATAGGGGCTATCTAAGCGAGCATATGTCATGCTACAGACATGCGACCCCCCATACCACATGACATGCGTTCAGATTTTTGTGCAAATATTGTTCACTGACAACCGGGAAGCATTCAATGGAGAGTACGAAGAAATGCTTCCTTTTCCGGAATGGAAAACATTATGCAGAGTACAAACTAGCCTAAATAATGCATCAGCGCTTGCGTCTTTCTCTTTACATGTAACTCGTTTCTACTTTGCTCATGAATACGCGTCACACACACAAAAAAAGATGCTGACTCACTCATAACAATTTTTGCTCAGACATACCCTTCCTTCGCATAAACAATTATGAGTAAACTATTACTCCGACTGTATAGAAGTGTTCGAAGGAGATTGACGGTGTTTCTTTGCACATTGTCCAGAGCAATCATGATTAATCAAGTTTGTGATTAGTTAAGTCAAGCAGCAATCAGACGATAATCCAGCGTACGAGTACGGACAAAGTCAATGTAGCAGGTTAGCTAACCTACGAATTTCAGCCTGTGTAAGATAGTTATACGAAACACTTACAAAGTCTCCCGAGTGAACTAAGAGAACAGCACTACAGTAGAAGTTTTACCTTTTTGGAGAACGGAGACCGTGCTAGGAATCAACGCTTAAAATTTTGAAATGTGTAAGCTAATGCCATCTTTCCAGAAAATTACTGATGCAACAGTTCCGTGGTTTCACAGAGCGCACATTAGAGCACTGCACGGGCCGGGATTTTCGGCCCGGGCCCGGCCCGGGCCCGGAAGTTGTTTAAACTTACCCGCCCGAGCCCGGCCCGGTGATTCAAAGCGAGACCCGGGCCCGGCCCGCACCCGAGGAAAAAATTCGCCTACCCGGCCCGGCCCGGCCCGACCGCAGATCGGGCCCGACCGAGGCCCGAGCCAATAATCTGTGGTGTCACCCGAACACGAAATCGACAAAGTGTTTTCAAGTGACATATATGATATATCTACGCTTTGGTGGTGCATGCTTCGCTAAAAATTATACTTTAACCTACGGTTATTTATTGTAAAAAAGGGGCTCACGGTGAAAACAGCTGAGCTGATATACTTGATGCAATGAATGTTTTCTGGCAGTGGTACACTGTACTAACTTTTTCTGCAAACACTATGGGGATGCAATCATGGCTTGGACGGACACCCGTCTGGTCCGGAAGAATCATTGAATAAAAAGACGATGACACCGACCACAAGGGAGTAAAAATGCGTTGACGTTGCGGGACCCACAATGAGAGCCTTGTTCACAATCGTTGTGAAGAAGGCTCCCGTTCTGGGTGCCGAAACGTCAACGATGGGGATCATCAAGAGCGTTTCGCCGCAGATATTGTAGCAAGGAAAGTGATTTGCAGCGTGAGTTCAGTTTCAATACATCGCGCAATAAAACCAGAGGACACAAGGAACAGAACGCTCTCTTCCCTTTGTTTACATTGCGGTGAATTAAAATTTAAAGCATGCTCTAACGACAAAGCCAATCGTGCACCCTTCATGATATGTAGCGCCTGTCTTCAGCATAGTAGCCCCTTGCCACAGCATCAGAAATGGAGAAGGAAAGCAAAATTCGTTACGTTCTTGTAACTGCACTAACACAGACAAAAATTATAGTGAACTGAGCGCACCACGTGTACTTTTAGATATACGTATAAGCAGCCGAAACGAACAAAAATTATTTGTCATAGCATTCTTTTCATCTATCCCACCGCTGCTAGTATACTATACACTCTAGCAGTTGTTTCTGGCATATTTTACAGCTTGTTTCTTCACATGTCATTTAGCAAAAAATCAAATTATGCGCTGTTGCATCACATATCCTGACGCCCTAAAGTTTCTCGCACTGCTTACGCTAGCAGGGGAGTACATCTACCTTGCGAATTGTGAAGGCGTCGCCAGTCGTTGCTTTTAACTTCCACCCCTGGAGCAAATTTAGGATGTCTCTGCGGACTTCTGCACAATGAACATAGGTGTCCAGCTCTTGCCTTCATTTCTGTCGTTCCCGAACGTCGCGCCGGTCTTCAATGCCTCCCACGTCGGGAGGCAGAAAATAGCGCCCTTTTTTTATCTTCTTCTTTTCCCCAACCACTCTTTTTTTACTCATATGGTTCGAGGTAAAGGGACATCAATCACATGGCACGGAATTCGTAATTGTCTTTTTTCAAGCCAGGCATTGCGTAAGCAAATATACTTTGCCCGAGGCCTTGTTTAATGGACCTATGTTATTCCTGCACATTCCAACGTTGTTGCGGCAGTATCATGTATCTCTCGCAGGGGTCTCAAACACGCGGCCCGCGGCCCGCACACGGCTGCCTTCGTCCGATTGTTTTTCTTTATAAGTACTTCCTTAAGCTACATAGGCATGACAGGTCTAAAGCATTTTCTTGTCAGACACCCCATGCGTCCACCATGCGTTCATACATAGCCGTGAAAGAAAAGTCTATATTTCAGAATCGGCGTCCAGATTTTAGTCATTTTGGAGATAGGTATAAATATGTTGTTAGAATCACGCCACCAAATACCTTTCAGAAATGACCGATATATGAGATATGGGAAATGTATTTCAAATGACAAAATCGGGTGACATTTGGTACAACCTATTCCGCACCCCCCACCCCTCCTATCCCTTGCCCTGGCCTTTGCGGGACTAAATTTTCGTGAATGCAGACCGTTAGCTGATGCGAGTTTGAGACCCCTGCTATAGCTGAACAAGACGAAAGCTCAAACGCTAACAATGTGGGCGCACAAGGCAGGCTGTACATGTACATCTCGCGTGACATGACCACTGGGAGCCGTGACAGAGCCACGGAAAACAAATGCCTTTATAGGGATCCTATGTAACGAGACTCCGTGCAGTCCTTTCGTTTTAGTGGAGGGCTGGAATATTCAAAATCGTTTCCCAGCTTTAGAGCTCTTGCGATGATAAGTTATAAATTTATTATATTACCTTAATTACTGTGATCACAGAATACCATTTGGGATACAAAATAATAAAGAATGCGAATAAAGCCCAGAATAGCCAGATGTTAACTATGTAAGCGTCTGGCCTATTTACTTTTAGCTCGCCCGTTTCAGATAAATCAAGTAGCCCCATATGCAAGAAGGAAAAGAAGTTCAGTACTTGTCCATCATAGAACCCCAAATAGCTTGCCCCACAAAAAAGAACCATTTTTTTTCGAGATAAAATGTGAAACATATATGTATGAGCAATTTCTCTGGAATAAACTGAAAGGGACACTAAAGAGAAATATTTTTTCGATTATCAGTAAATTACTGTTTTACAATTCCAAAGTAACCACGCTCGCCGTGACAAGACTTCGTAAGCGCGGAAATACGGGTGGCGACGCCACCTTGAATTTCGCGCAGCAGAAGTCGTCACGTTATAGATTCTGACGGCGTCTACTGGGGCCTATGTAGATCCTAATCCGGTAAAAATGAAGTAAATTTACCTCTGAGTAGCCCATAAACTTAACATACCACGTTTCAAAAAAATTTTGAAGATCCAGTGCCCCCCAAAATACGACGAATACAGTTTGAAATCCGTGACGCCACGCGCGGAGATTACAGCACGAAATTCTAAAATGGAACTTTGGTCTTGATTTTTTCCTGTCTGAATAAACTTACGGTGGTGAAAGGAATGATATTCAAATTCTCAGAATACACATTATTAGTCTAAACCACTGTGCTGGCACAGTGGTTTAGACACTGCACAATGTTTCACTTTCGTGTCTCTTTAAGAATCGAGAAAAGTCCAGGCCCGGCCCGACCCGAGCCCGCCATCTCAAACCCGGGCCCGGCCCTAAGCCCGGAGCTTCAGGCCCGAGCCCGGCCCGGGCCCGCCGTGAAACCTACTTTACCCGGCCCGGCCCGGCCCGCGGGCCGGGCCGGGCCCGGGTTTTCGGGTAGGCCCGAGCCCGTGCAGTGCTCTAGCGCACATTACGAAGCGCGCAAGATGAATGCCAAATGTTTTTTTTAAAATATCAAACGTACGGAAAAGCTGACACTTTGTGCGAATAGGTAGAACTAAATGCTTGTGGAGTTCTAAAATCTCAAGAGTGTCAGCTGTTGCTTTGTTTGTTTTGCAATGAATTTCTTACGCAAATGTTCAAACGAATGATGGGGCTAACGAGAGTTGTTCCCCAACGTTCCAAGGGCATTCTACATGACATAAAGTTTGCACGTGTTGGAATAGCGCGTCTGTAAAGTGGAATGGTTTGCAAAACTATATTATTCGCATAACGTATACTGGATACTGGGACAGAACGACAACGCTTACAAAGAAGCGAAATGCACTGAGTGAAGGTTCTTCGAGCTGGTTGGAATAAAAATTTCGAATTGAGGTACTCGAGAATGTTACCAAGGAGTTTCACAAGAGTCGAGAATGTTAGCCGCTGCCCTCGTAACACTGCAACTGCAATCGAGGTCAAACGTCGCAAAAATGCAGCATGGAACAGTATTTGAGATCTATGTGGAGAACATGTATGCAACTTGTTTTATTTATTAGTTGCACAAACACCGAGTCGCACTTGTGTTCGAAGCAGTTCCGGTCGCGTGCTTACTTCGAGTTTCAAAACATACAGAAAAAGTATTCTAAAAAATACAAATCGATGGTTCTCCTGAAGTTTGGTGGGGACATGACACAGTCACCGAACAATAAGTGGTTTTCAGCGAAAACTAGAAGTAGAGGGTCTATTATGCCTACACAGATATAAAAAGTGGGCGTAAAAGAATATTTCAGTGCAAAACAGGCCCTAGAAGTCGCCGGCCGTAAAGCCCGCTAACCGCCGGTGACCGCCATTTTGCCATGGCGCGTGTGACGTCATGTGCTCGAAGGAGCGGAGCCGTCGTCTTCTACCGGAGTTTCAGCCACTTCAAATTGTTCAATTTCACTGCCAAGCCGAAGAAAGCTAAATTATCTCGCTCTCACGCGCAGCTGACCACAGAACAATATCGTTGTCCAGGAATACAGACGCTCGCAAAGCAAATGACTTTTTACGTCACAGCTTGCGAGTGCGCCAGTGTTGCCCGACTCTCAGACCACTCGCATGTTAATAAGAATATTCAATTATAAATTCGGTGCTCAACCAAATGCGCTAAAATTTCGCACACTTATTTTGAACGCACAAGGAATGCACTTTGACAGTCCATTTTTCGTATATGTACAGGCACAATAGATCCTCTACTTCTATTTTTCGCTGAAAATTACAATTTCGTGGGTGACCACGTCATGGCCCCTTTAAGTACACAGCCTGTCACCGCACTTGAGTCTCTGTCCCAGGAAGAGACTGCCCTTATGGTTGGTTACCTTGGTTACTTGCGCGCGGACTAGTATGTGCAGGTTTGGCCGTCCCCTGCATGGCTCCAGGAAAGCCTTGGCTGTGCTGCAGCGGGCGCCTCGCCTGAGGGTGCTCTGAGGAATGGCGAAGCCTGCGCGTAGACGTTTATGTCTTTTTTAGAACAACAGCACAACACGGATATATTTACGAGATTCTACACGGCGGGCATACATGCTGAGCTACCTACACTGTCTACGCTCCATATGACTAAATTTGTGCAGTGTAGCTTAGGCTAGGACACTTGTCAGCCCACAAGTGCTTGCTGCATGCTACTGAGCAGCACGTAGCTGAGCAGCGCGTAGCATGTGTTACTGAGCTGCAGTACGTAGCTCAATTGGTAGAGCATCGAAAGCGCTGTTTGAAGGTTGCACGTTTAGTCAATGCCGGTATCAAGTAACCTTTTCGTTGACCGTAATTTCTTCTCATTTATATATCGATTACTACAGCGAACATCCCCTATACTTTCCTTGGCTTGAGTGCCTATTATTTCTCATTAATGTCATGTCTCACAAAGAAAAACGAGAAATTAAAATCCACCTTCTTTCATTCTAATTAGACCGAGAAAAATTAAGACTAATGAAGCCAGGACCTAATTCAATACATATGATCCACGACAAATCCGAATTAGGTTGGTGAAGACAAGTTCAAGGTAATACTAACTACTAGTCTCGAAGTGTAGTCTAATTATCATCATCATCATCATCATCAGCCTGTCTACGCCCACTGCAGGGCAAAGGCCTCTCCCATGTTTCGCCAATCAACCCGGTCCTGTGCTTTCTGCTGCCACGTTATACCTGCAAACTTCTTAATCTCATCTACCCACCTAATTTTCTGTCTCCCCCTTACGCGTTTGCCATCTCTTGGAATCCAGTCAGTTACCCTTAATGACCAGCGGTTATCCTGCCGACGTGCTACGTGCCCGGCCCATATCCATTTCTTCTTCTTGATTTCAACTATGATATCCTTAACCCCCGTTTGTTCCCTGACCCACTCTGCTCTCTTCCTGTCTCTTAAGGTTACACCTATCATTTTCCTTTCCATCGCTCGCTGCGTCGTCCTCAGTTTAAGTTGAACCCTCTTTGTAAGTCTCCAGGTTTCTGCTCCGTAGGTAAGTACCGGTAAGATGCAGCTGTTATATACCTTCCTCTTGAGGGATAGTGGTAGACTACCATTCATGATTTGAGAATGCTTGCCGAATGAGCCCCATCCCATCCTTATTCGTCTAGTTATTTCACTCTCATGGTTCGGCTCCGCGGTTACTACCTGTCCTAAGTAGACGTACTCCTTTACAACTTCCAGTGTCTCGCCACCTATCGCAAAGCGCTGTTCTCTGCCAAGATTGTTCCACATTACTTTAGTTTTATGCATATTAATTTTCAGACCTACTCTTCTACTTTTCGTATCCAGTTGAGTAATCATAAGCTGTAATTCGTCTCCCGCGTTACTCATCAATGCAATGTCATCAGCGAATCGCAGGTTACTGAGATACTCTCCATTAACTCTTATCCCTAACTCTTCCCAATCTAGGGCCCTGAAAACCTCCTGTAAACACGCGCTGAATAGCATTGGAGAGATCGTGTCTCCCTGCCGTACGCCCTTCTTTATTGGGATTCTGTCACTTTCTTTATGGAGCACTATAGTGGCTGTGGATCCGCTGTAGATTTCTTCCATTATGTTTATATAGGCTTCGTCGATGCCCTGATTCCGCAGTGCCTGCATGACTGCTGTTGTCTCCACCGAATCAAATGCCTTCTCGTAATCTATGAAGGCTATGTATAGGGGTTGGTTGTATTCCGCGCATTTCTCTATCACCTGATTGATAGTATGAATATGGTCTGTTGTTGAGAAGCCTGTACGAAATCCTGCCTGGTCCTTTGGTTGATTGAACTCTAATATCGTATTAATTCTGTTAGCAATTACTTTTGTAAATAGCTTGTAGACAACGGACAGTAAGCTGATGGGCCTGTAATTTTTCAGGTCCTTGGCGTCCCCTTTCTTATGGATCAAGATGATGTTGGCATTCTTCCAAGAATCTGGTATCCTCCCTGTCGAGAGACACTTCGTATACAGGGTGGCCAGTTTTTCTAACATAATCTCTCCACCGTCTTTCAACAAGTCTGATGTTACCTGATCCTCACCAGCGGCTTTGCCTCTTTGCATTCCCTTTAGGGCTTTCTTTACTTCTCCTGTCAATACCGGTGGGATGTCAGATTCCTCTGGGCTATTATTGCTTCTTACGTTATCATCCTGACTGTCTCGGCTGCTGTACAGATCTCTGTAGAACTCTTCCGCTACCTCAAGTATCCTATCCATATTTGTTGTGACCTTGCCCTCCTTGTCCCTTAATGCATACATCTGATTTTTGCCTATGCACAGTTTTGTCTTCGTAGCTTTGAGGCTTCTTCCGTTCTTTAGAGCATGCTCAATTCTCTCCATATTATACTTTCTTATGTCGGCTACTTTACGCCTATTGATTAACTTGGAAAGCTCCGCCAGCTCTATTTTGTCTGTTGCATTTGAGGCTTTCATGGTTTGACGTTTCTTAATGAGGTTTTTCGTCTCTTGGGATAGCTTACCAGTGTCCTGTCTAACGACTGTACCCCCGACTTCCACTGCACACTCCTTAATGATACTAGTCAGATTATCATTCATTGCGTCAACGCTAAGGTCGGTTTCCTCGGTTAAAGCCGCGTACCTATTCTGAAGTGAAACTCTGAATTCCTGTACTTTCCCTCTCAGAGCTAGTTCATTGATCGGCTTCTTGCGTATCAGTTTCTGCCGTTCCTTCCTCAAGTCTAGGTGAATTCTAGATCTTACCATTCTGTGGTCACTGCATCGGATCTTGTTAACTACTTCCACATCCTGTACAATGCCCGGGTGGGCACACATTATGAAGTCTAATTCATTTTTAGTTTCGCCATTAGGACCCCTCCACGTCCACTTACGAGTAGCCCGTTTTCTGTAGAAGGTATTCAAGATTCGTAAATTATTGCGTTCTGCGAATTCTACTAGTAACTCCCCTCTGGCGTTTCTAGAGCCGATGCCATATTCCCCAACTGCATGATCTCCAGCCTGCTTCTTGCCTACCTTTGCATTAAAGTCGCCCATCAGTACAGTATACTGTGTCTTTACCTTACTCATTGCTGATTCTACGTCTTCGTAGAATCGTTCAACTAGTTGATCATCATGGCTTGATGTAGGCGCGTAGGCCTGTACCACCTTCATCTTGTACCTCTTATTAAACTTAATTACAATACATGCCACCCTTTCATTAATGCTATAGTATTCTTCTATATTACCAGCTATATTTTTATGAATCAGGAACCCCACCCCTAGTTCTCTTCTGTCAGCTAAGCCACGATAGCATAGGACGTGTCCGTTCTTCAGCACTGTATAAGCCTCATGTGTCCTCCTAACCTCACTGATTTAGTCTAATGATGTAGTCTAATTAAGCCTAACTTAAATATTAGTCTTAATAAGACTTATTAAGGCTATGACTTATCGAGACAAATTTAGTTGTGACTGAGTCAAGCCCAACGGACAGACTTGATACATGTGGCCTAATCATGCTGATTAATCCAAATAAGGTTATTAATACAAATTAAGGTAATTAAGTCCAACTGAGCCTAGCAATGATTTGCAATATAATGAATTAAACTCAATTATTTCGGACCTACAAAGAAAAGCACCTGCTCAGCTGTGATTCAGTCTTGCGCCGCTTAGGGCAGGATGCCCACATTTTTAGGGGCGAAGCTCCTTAGGGCGTGGGTCTGCCCTTCCTCCGATGTTTGTAGCCACCTGTAGTTTCTGAAGTGCTCACTAGATGGCGTTAGTATGTCTACATGTAAAAGTTTTAATACGAATCCGGTTCCTGGATGACGCGAGTTGGCGCGCCTCTCAACGGATGCGTGCGATCGTTCGAGATGGTTCGATTTAGTGCGACGGCGTACCGCTATGGGGTGTTATAATGCTAAAAAGCGCTCGGTGTTGGCGCGCTTTCTCTTTCGCTCGGAGTCGCCGGATGGAAGACAAGGCTGCGGAGCGGAGGGCACGGAAGGCGGCGGCAGCGCGCGCTCGCAGGCAGGATCCCGAGGCGAGAGCCCGCGAGGCCGATGCTTCTCGGCAGGCTGCGCGGCGGCGGCGAGGAGACCCTGCCGTTCGCGAACGTGAGGCAACGGCACTGCGGCGACGGCGCAAAGATCCTGCTGTACGAGAACGAGAGGCGGAAGCGGCACGGCTGCGGCGCGAAGCGGATCTTCAAAATGTGAGGAACAGGGAATCGGCGTGAAAGCGCGCGTATCGACAGGCAGATCCCGAGGCTGTGAGAGCTCGTGAAGTGGCCACAAAACGCATTGTATATATACACACACTGTTTCTCACGTGTTTACTTGATCATATATATATACTTGGCGAATTACTCGGAGTATTCACGGTTTTACCGATCATCCCTCGCGAGCTTCGCCCCATCATCATCATTCACCCCGTGGATATGTTGTGACTTTTTTCTTCTATTATTTCGGCGCCCGAATTCAATAGCACACACAAACATGAAGGAAAAAGACGTGAATAAGTGTATTCTGACAGTTTTACTTCGCGTGTATTTGAGCTTTTGATATTGTGCGAGTTCAGCACCTACACAGGTTAATGCTTACCACATGACATCCTAAAACGCAGTACATTTCGTACTGCTGTGCCCGTGTTCACAAAAGTCTCATACGCTGCAACTGTCCAATAGGGTAAATTTTCCCCCCAATCGGGGTAATAGGCATGTTATCAGGGAAGACGGATGATCATATGGACACATGAATGGAAAGCTTTTGTAATGCTTTGTCCATTCGACCGCTGGTGTGCGCGTGTTAGAGCAGGGTAGGCTTCCCGATCGGCTCCTGAGCTCTACAAATAAGATATTGCCGCGCATATTTCACACAAGAACAGTATATGTGCATACATGTTCTTGTATGAACCAAAGACTAAATGAGCTTTAGGATACACGTGATATCTTTGCAGCCGGGATCGTGCCAACATAAGTGTCTTACGCTGGTATTGATTGCAAGACAATATTTCATGCAATAATTATGGTGGACATGTGACTACCGAAGCCGGCTGAACAGTAGAAGTAAGCCTTCACGAGCAAAACCCTTATGTAAAGCCCACTGGCTTTTGGTGCAGACCACTGAGCATGCAGTAGGGATTACACGTATCGTTGTATTTCGTATTTGAAAGAACTTATTCAGAACAACTTTTTGTTTTGAGGGTTTACACAATATTGTCACGATTGACAGCCGCCAGGACGACAGAGGACAATGAAGTGAGCAGCACGAGCAGCAGCTATTCTAGCTCTAAGGAAGACGATGTCGGAGAGTGTGCTTTTGTTGTTGTGATCTCTGAATACAGCCTTATCTTTCCGCGTCGCACCGTATTCCTCCGCCGTGTTCTTTCTGCGTTGCGACACTGGTGTCCACAAGTCAACATGTCCACAAGGAATGTTTCCCATAATTAAATCTTACAAAAAATTATGCTGTCACAATGGCAGAGAAAATTCCCCTGCTTCGAATAAGGGCCCATCATTCAGCTAAGTCTGCAGCGGTGGTGTAACGGTTACGGCGCTTGGCTACTGATCCGAAGGTCGCGGGTTCGACCCCGGCCGCGGTGGTTACATTTCGATGGAGGCGAAATGCTAGAGACCCGTGTACTGTGCGATGTCAGTGCACGTTAAAGAACTCTAGATGATCGAAATTTCCGGAGCCCTCTACTACGGCGTCCGTCATAATAGAGAGTAATAGCTAAGCGGCTCAGCGGGCCAGAGGGCCCAGCGAACGGGCGGAGACACCAACTGCGCATGCACGGCACGCTGGCCCAGCCAGCGTTTTTACGGAGCGAGCCGTTCGCCCGCTCAATTCGTCTCCTCAGCGAAGCGTGCGCAGCACATGAGCGTGCGAGCGTTTTCCAAGCAAAGCCCCTGCTCGATTGAAAGTAACTTCAACCTTGTTCAACAAGTGGCTCAGGAATGCGCTCCGCTGAAACAAGTCGGGCATCGCTCAGCTATTACTCTTCCTTTTGTCTTGCGCTTCGCTGGCCCCTCCGCTCCTCCGCTGCGTCCGCTGAGCCGCCCAGCTATTACTCACTAATCATATCGTTGTTTTGGACGTTAAACCCCAGATATTATTATTATATCATGCAGCTAAGTATTTGATGTATAGCCTAATACTTGTTTGTGCCATTGTATTATTGTAGCGTGTGCTACACTGGCCGAGGTTGAGCAGTTTCGCGTGGCTCCTAGAGGGCCGTGCTGCGCATGCACCAGGAGCAGTGACGTCACACGGCGCACAGCTGGCGCGCAGGAGCCGCTGCCGCGCGGGCCTCGCCGGTCTGCGCGTTCCAGAGGAGTGACGTCATAGCCGCGGCAGACGCCTTCTGATCGTACCCCGTGGCTCGCGCACCTCGAGCCACGCTGCTCTCTTCTTTGGTCGCGTCTGCCGCTGCGCTACAAACATATAGCGGGTCGTTTGCCAGTATGGTATAGCCATGGAGAAGGAGAGCGAAATTTCTGCTCAGCGGCGCAGAAGAGCGGAGAAGCTTAACTCATCGGATCCCGAAGTAGTTGCCTGGCAATCAGCGGTTGAACGTAGGAAGAACGAACAGAAGAAGGCTAAACGTGCTGCGGAGACAGCGTAGCAAAGGGAGGAACGTCTAGCAAAGCGGCGTCGCCAGGAGGCTGAGCGACGTGCCCGACCCTCGCTGCAGCAGCAACAACAAGACGCCGTAGATGACGTCAAGGCTCGCCGATTGACTGACTGTCAATCGGTGAAACTTGGCGAAAGCGCCAGTGCGACTCGGACCTTCGAGACGGACTTCGTAAACAATCCGTTTGGCATATGTGTGCGACGTGTGTGAAAGAATGTGGCACATGAAAGACTTGACGCCGTTAAGTAGTGCCATGCGTGAAACATTGAGTTTATCGGCGCCGCCTGTGTGAGCACCTGAGTGAGCGGAACTGCCTAGCTGACGCTACGTATATCCTGGCATAGCGGAGCTAAGCCACTGCTAAATTTATTTATTTATTTATTTATTTATTTATTTATTTATTTATTTATTTATTTATTTATTTATCTATCTATTCATTCATTCATTCATTCGTTCATTCATTCATCATTTATGACGTGCTGCAGGCCTAAGTAAGGGCCCAAGCAGGACGGGCTTAGAGAAAACTAAGTACAAAAATAAATAATAAAAGGGGAAGCAACATTGCAAGTATAGAACAAATTAAACAATACAAACGTTGGCATATATGCATAGCATATACAATTTCCGAACAAGAAAGAGAAAGAACAGACAACAAACACACTTAGCATCTTCATTGTGCAATGGCGTCAATATTAGACAGATGTTCATCACGCAAGTTGTTCCAGTCTGTTATTGTACGCGGGAAAAACGAATGCTTAAAGATGTTAGTTCTTGTGCGATAAGGCGTTAAGGAATAGGCATGGCAATGCCTTGTTTGCCGTGCTTCAAGCGGATTGATAAAAGGGTGTGGGTTTAGGGATAAACGGTTCTTTTTCAGTAAGAACATGAATAAATGAACATGTATAAATGAAATCACATTGCATGCGCACCTTCTATACTTGTTGATTTTAAACTTCTGGTGTTGACTTGAAAAAAAGGAAGCCGCTTTCATGTGAAAATTCTAGAGGCGAAGCAAGTCCTTGACTTAGGTGCCTGGTGGTGGCACTACCAGACACCTAAGTCAAGGACTAGTTAGGTGCGTGAATAAATTATTATAAATATTATTATGAATAATTTATTCGATCAATTATTATTGAATAAATTATTATAAATAAATATTCTGACAGTTGATTGATCCTTATTTAAAGTAAAGTCATGCCCCGATATGATGTATCTCCTATATAACTGTTACCTAACTTCAACCATCAGAAATATCGATTTCTAGTTGTTACTACGTTATATGAATATTCTTAAAACCGGAAGCCAACGGTCGACCAGGATATGCTTGGAAGAGAGGAAAGTGTCATTCGGCGCCCGTGCCTCTAAAATGTCACGGCATTTGTTTTCTGTGAATGAAATAAAGCAGAGTCACAAATATACACAAATTTGGAAATGCAAAACATATTCTAGCCGTAATTGCCTTTATTACGATTACTTTATGCCGACAGTACAGTCGCACTCACCTGTCTGAATGGGTCCGTTGAGGTCGATGTTGGGGTATCCCAAGGTCTGCCCCGCTTCGACGAAGGCGTGCGCCAGTGGAGACACGTAAGGAGGAGTAGACACTGTGAGGTAGCCACCTCGGCCGTGGTAACCTGCGAGTTGCAGAAAGGATACGAAACCTATTTGCATCTTTTCTTTTCGTAATATTGCAGTGAATTAAGCTGTGTATGGCTAGGCTTTCAAGCATTTCCCTTGACCATGTAGCCAATCCGACTTTTGTTCCGCTGTTGCTATGGTACGGCAACGTATAGTTAAGACTTACGAAGTGCAATGTGTTTGCGAGGAAAGACGAAGGGAACAGCAACGGAATGGCCACGGCAGGCGGCAAACATCACTGAAGATCGTGCGTGCGTTTCACGGCTGCTTTGACAGCTTCCGTGCCAGCCGCGCATTGGTCACCCCGTTGTCTGCCTCGGTGGATCAGTGGCTAGGGTGCTCGGCTGCTGACCCGAAGGTCGCGGGTTCGATCCAGGCCGCGGCGGTCGCATTTCGATGGAGGCGAAATGGTAGAGGACCGTGTATTGTGCGATGCCAGGGCACGTTAAAGAACACCACATGGTCAAAATTTCCGGAGCCCTTCACTACGGCGTCCCTCATAATCATATCGTGGTTTTTGGGACGTAAAACCACACATATTATTTTTATTACAGGCCGTTGGACACGCACAGGCCTCGTGACGACAGCAAACATTTAATAAAATAAGGAAAACGGTCCCACGCCTTCATATTTTGTCATAAGACGGCTTATACTGCCGCCCCGTTAAAAATTTCTTCCCAGAAAAATATTTTTTTATTTTGAGGCGAGGCCTACCTTGAGGGATTGGTGTAAGATTGAAACTGACGTTTCACACTTTGCGCGTTCCATTTAAGCCTACTCAAAGAAAAATTCGTCCACTCTGGAGCACGGGGACGTAAATGATGCCAGCAGCTACCGAGTAGCAAATTCTATTTGCTTTCTGCTGTAGGTATACCATAGGCGTGCCCAGGGATTTCCATTAGTGGGAGGGCATGTTTCACTGTAGCGCAGCACCCCCCCCCCCCCCCCCTGTTGGTCGAGTCCTAAAGAAAACAGGCCACGCAATAAATGCGGAAATGAAAGTGACGATATGACGTGCATCTCACAACAGCCTGCCATAGCTGCCTGGCTATCCGGATGTAGACTTGAGAAGTAGACATTTCTTGAAATTCAAGACGATGAGTCCTCCGTCGCTATTATTATCGATATATTATCGCTCATCTGAGGAGTGCCAAGAGAAATTACGAAGAAATAAAGATTGCTGAGTGTGGTAACAATTCTCAGAAGAAATAGGAAGTCACGACTTAAACACATCTTAAATTATTCCTCTTTTCCATATGCTCTTCGAACTCACATACTGAAAGAGGTCAGCGAATATAAGTGCCCTGACGTGACGATAACATAGAATTTAAGTTGGAACAAGTCTAACGTCTGCGCATCTGCCTTCCGTAAATGATGCTTTCTTAAGTGCGAACTTCGTTCTGCCCCGCCATCGGTGAAGTTGTTAGCCTATAATACCATTATTAGACCTGCTCTCGAGTATGCATGCATTATTTGAACATTTATGCCGTCGAAATGATTCTAACGCTAGTGCATCCGGTTTATCTTCTCCAAGTACCGCATCACAGACTCCCCGACAGTTATCATGCAAGGAAATAATATGCAAGAACTTCAGCTTCATAGAAAAGTCCTGAGATTAAAGTTTCTTTTTCATTTAAAAAGCAAACGTTCTGCACTACAAGCGTCTTCGTTCATCCAACCTCTGACGTCATGACTAACTAGAAATCGCCATGCTGAATCGATAATACCATTTCAAACACGTACTAACACATTTAGATTCTCATTTTTTCCTCGAACCATTACAGACTGGAACGCTCTGCCGTTTGAGTCACTACAAAACATTTCCTCGTTCGACTCAATTACATCATAACGAAAACTACTTTCCTTTTTCGGTCCCTACTTTCTAGAAATTTTTGAAATCCCAACCGCTTACGCGCATGTGTTGACGTAATAGTACACTTAGCGCTGTGTACAGGACAGCGCTAGTCCTGTTTCCTCTGTCTCGTCCTCGTTTTCGCGCTGTTTTTTACGATGTTAGCGCTGTGTCATGTGGTAAATGTATGCATGTATGCATAGGTCTAAATAGTTATGTATGTTCGTATACTTATACTGATTATGAATTGCTATTGAATTATGGGTTCAAAATACTATTGATTTTGAATTGTTATATGCATGCGTGTGTGTATGGGTATATTAATTATATGTGTGTGCATACGTATGCGTTTACTACTTGTTTTGATTATAAACTGCTATTTTGCCGTTTGTGAAAGTGCTTGTGATTCACCCTTGATACCACTCCTGCATGGGCTCAGTTCTGGGCCTGCAGTATCCTGTAAATAAATAAACCGCAACAACCAGCAGCGTATATAAACAATTGTTCATAACAAAATGATATACGCTAATCCGCCAGATATTGTTAATGTCTTTTGTGATGCCTTCTTTAATAACGCCTCTGACTCTGCTTCATGCTGTAAATTGTCTTTGAAGTGCCTATCTCATTAAATTTTCTTTTTTTCAGACTACTACTGATGCAGTAGCTTCGATAAAGCCACGAGTGCTGGTCTTGATAATATTAGCAGTAATAAATATCTGGGTGTAATGTCTTAAAACCAAGATATCATTATGAGAGACGCCGTAGAGGAGGGCTCCGGAAATTTTGACCACCTGGGTTTCTTTAACCTGCACCTAAATCTAAGTACACGGGCCTTAGGCATTTTCGCCTCCATCGAAAATGTGAAGCCACCGCGGCCGGGATTCGATCCCGTGACCTGGTCTTGATAATATTAAAGCTCACCATGTTAAAATGATTCCAGAACATATTGCTCACGTTCTGTCATCTCTCATCAACCTCGTTTCTAAATCTGGTGTTTTTTTCCCTCGTGAACTCAAACGCGGTCGCGTTATACCTGTTTTCAAAAAAGGTGATCGTACACTATTACAAAATTATAGACCCATATGTCCCATTTTTAAATAATATTTGTGAAAAAATGATCGGAAAGAGAATTACAAAATGCAAAAAATAAGTCAATATGTCTTTCATTATCAGTTTCGATTCCGCTTCGGCTTTTCAACAAATCTAGATCCTATAACTCTTACTGATTACCTTAAAAAGGCGAAGGATCAAGGTGAATATGCGGTACCTATATTCATATACCTATCTAAGGCTTTCGACACTATTAATCATCCCATTGTTTTTAGCCATACTCAAAGCAATTGGAATAACCTGTCTGCCTTTACACCTCATCCGCATTTATATACAGAAAGAAAGAAAGGACAGAAAGAAAGTTGCCGATATTTCGAGATGTTATTCTAAAGAAGCAACTACTAAAATAGGTGTACCGCAGAGCACTCTTTTTAAATTATAATTAATGACTGGCTGACTAGCCTCTCCTCATCTAAATGTATTTCAAACGCTGACGATACGGCGATATTTAATTCTAACCACTGCGTTCTAACACACGCTATCAAGAAAAATGAAGATCTTTAAAAAATCTGCACGTGGTGTGAAACTTTCAAAAGCTCCAAATTAACCATAATACGACCAATTTTGTCATCTTTACCTCGCATCAGCGCTCGCCCAATCTTTTTCAATCCACTTCTATCAACAATCACGTAATCTCTCCAGTTGATCATTGAACAATTTGAGCTTGTGGAACTTGATCGCTTCCATGATTTCATCTTCATATGGCTAACGTAAAAAATAAAATGCCTTACGGTATACGCGTTCTGATTAAAGCTCAGTTTCACTTCTCCTTTTCTACTCCGATATCATTTTATTGTGCTTTCGTTCATTCACATATCAACTTCAACATTCGATCATGGGGTAACACGTGCACAAGTCACCTAGCATAATTTCAAGCCATTCAAAATCGAGCTATTCACCTTGAAACATTTTCATCACGCAGTGTTAATTAATTATTGCATTCTCATGATATTTTAAGTGTGTCCGTTCTTAATATAAAAAAAAAACTCGCTATTTTTTATAGGGCTCTAGAGAACAATATTCATTTATCCATAATACCAATGACAGCCCTCATTCAAACTAATAATACGATATTCCTAATCCCCCTCTAATTTAATTTCACGTATCGTTCGCACCAACTACGGCAACCAGTCGCTACAATTTTCTTCTGTTTCTTTTTGAAATTGACTATCATCATCTTTAAAATTACTGAATGCTCTTAGGTTTCTATCCCAACGCCTTAACTTTCTGTTAGATTCGTCTAACTCCGGTTCTTTACTGCTCTAAGTGCTTTCTTTTTCTCGTTAGTTTTTCCTCTATTTTCTTATCTCCTCGCAATCTTGTATCCTTTTTGCACGGTTTACCTTACTTCCTTATTGCATTTTGTTTATTTGTTTGTGTTTTATCAACTTCTATACTTCATTGCTGATTACTCTTTTTGAAAGTAGCTCCCACCCTGTCCTTCTCGCTCTCACCGACTAGGTCATAGGCGCATTCCTTTGTTCATTGCTTTTTGGTAACGCTGTTTCTAAGTTAGTCTCTTGCTTGCATCCGATTTGCTCTTGTTGTCACTAGGTCTACTTATTGCCATTTTGCTTGTACTATTCACTATGTTGTCATGCACAGGAGTTCCCATTTCAGTTTGTAATAACGGAGCACTGATTTTTGGGCGAGTTGGTTTTCCATAGCAGAACACTTAAGCGCACGCACACAAGGACAGAGGGAGGGGATGACAACGCGAGCGCTTACTTCCAACTGATTATTTATTCACGAAACTGCATAATAAGAACACCTTCTTTCATGACGTCACAAGAGTGTAATGCTGGTATCAGGTGAACATGCTCAGAAACTGTGTTTCTTTAGAGGACAAAATAATGGAAGGCGCGCTTACACATGACTGACCTGCCTTTGTAATGAAATCAGCCTCTATTATCTCCCTGAAGCCAAGATAGGTTAATGTGCTGCACTTCTGCCGTTTAGGAACAACGTAGTACATAACTGACGACGTCAAAATCCACGACGTCAGTGCGTTTGGTGCAGGAATTTTAAAGTGGCGCGGCCACACGGATTTCCTTTTAGCGCGTTTTCTCGCTTACCAAGCACCTTCTCGTCCCAAGCATCGCGATATTGGAATTTTGGAAGGAGTAATTTACTAATAAATATGAAAAATTGTTTTTCTCTTTAGTGTGCCTTGAAGGCACGAGAGGTATTGGTCCCGACTCCGTGTCATAAGTCAACAGCGATGTCTTTCGAGCAATCCTCCTGTTTCCTGTGCTTGTGCTGCCCTCTGCCCTTTTGGTAGGAGCGCGGGGCTTTGCGGGGTGATGCGCAACAAGCGGGAATCTCAAAACAACAGCCTCCGAGATCTGGCCAGGGTAGGGAGCATGCGCTGTGGCACCGAAAAGGAGACAGGATATGGGAGAGTTCACCGATAAGACACGGAATGGTTGACAGCCCGACATGCGGCACTTTGCTAAGTTTGCGTAGAGGACAGCCGTAGACGAGCTGATGCCTGCATGTTACCATTGTGCGCGATCCCGGGATCACGGTTGTCCTCGGACTTGATGAAGTACGGCAGCACGGATCTCCAACCCCAGCCTTCGCAGCCCAGCTGTTGCTCCCAGCGGTCATAGTCGCGCCGGTTGCCCCGGATGTAGAGCATGTAGTTCAGCACGCTGGAGCCACCCAGAACTTTACCCCGTGGCCAGCGGCTTTGCTGGAGGCAAAAAGAAACAGCCAAGTGAGAATAACAATAACGGCAAATTGTCTAGATTTTCTAAAACCAGTGAAGGGCTAATGAAACAGCGGCTATCCGAAGGGCTCTCCACCATGCACATAAACGCGTTCCCGCTCGCCGTACATAATTGGACGCGTACAAGATTCCAGAAATAAAAACACGGGCACGAGTTTGCTCTTTCTTTCTTCCGGCAACCTTTAGCTATCATTTAGTCATGTTGCGAGACGACAGCAGCACCGATATGCATTTTACACGCTCCTTCTGATCTGACCTCACATACCTGAGTCCCTTTATTTTAAAGAAAATTCACATGTTCGATGCAAGGGCGAAGCAATGGATGCGATAGCAGCCAACTGTAATGTTATGCGAAGAAAGGCTTGCAGCTCACTCTTAGAAAACAAGGCTGCTGGAGCTAGCGAAGTAGCCTTTCTGCCGTCTACGGTTTCAGCGCAAACATAGCGATGAAAACACCACACGTGCGAAGCTGGAAGCCATAGATATGTGGAACCACCCTCATGAGGTAAGCACGCGACCGCGGGCGACGACGCCCCTGTAGATCATAGTAGAGGACCGGATTCACGCAGGCCAACTGCAGCGAAATACTAGTGGGGCAATGACGTCAAAAGGTCATTGCCCCGCTAGTATTTCTATGTACTATAGTACTATGTGTTGATGTACTGTGTAACTCGGATAAGGTTCATAAGAAACAAGTCAACACAAAACCTGTGGTTGATTTTGTAGAAGACCACGGCCTTAGGGCCTTAGTTGCCGACAAGGAGGGTTCCTTTGTTATCCTTCCTGAACAGATGTTTTCGGAAAAAGCACATGCCGCCGTCAAGAAGAATTTCAAAGCCGTAGCTGCTAAATTAGAGAAGGTAAAAAAGGAAGCTGCCGAACTTTTGAAGAAAAGCGGGCTGGAAAAGTTAGCCTCTAGTGTGAAGAGTGAAAAAGGCTTGCTGTTAGAAGCATTTTTAACACGAAAGTTTTATGCCGGGGCCCACCAAGACTTCAGTGACGTATTTCCGTCACGGAAGTGACGCTGAAAAAAATGTACACGATCAGATCTCAAAGAAAAAATGTTCCGTCAACGGGCATCGAACGTATGACCTCTCGGTCCTCAACAATAGAAGCCGAGCACGCTATCCCTTGAGCCATGGCCACAGACT
This sequence comes from Rhipicephalus appendiculatus, assembly GCA_030522465.1. Taxonomy (NCBI): domain Eukaryota; kingdom Metazoa; phylum Arthropoda; class Arachnida; order Ixodida; family Ixodidae; genus Rhipicephalus; species Rhipicephalus appendiculatus. Next base: position 646,281 of record JALIZH010032982.1, on the reverse strand, counting down.
CTGACTACTTTACGAACGCGCTTTTTATATCTGCCATTTTCGACGCAGTGCTCCTCGTCAGCGGGGTGGTGTCACCGTCTTGGAGCAGTAAAGTAATTCATCATCATGGCTTCCGCGATTAGCACCTGCTACGCGTCCGTCTCAGTCGGCGTGTTTTCAGTAGAAGTGCAATTTTGTCAACGCCTTAACGCAACGCGAGGTGGCGACCTTAGCCCAAGTGCTGGCCTCGCTCATAGCGTCCATCCAAACCGCAAATGCGACGCGCGCCCCCCTCTCCAGTGGCTGTAATACCGCGTTCCTCACTTATGCTCACCCCGAGAAAAGTCGAGGCCATGCTACTAAGGCGACACGACGCACTCAGCTTTTCCCTCTAGTCAGACCGTGGCGTACAGTACGTCCAATCGCACTTTAACATGCCGCGGTACGGCGACCTTAGCCCAAGTTCTGCGCCCGAATAGCGACGCTCTTCTGGCTTCACGCCTCTGGCTCTGATTGCGCTCTCGCCGTTAACATCTACAGCTACCAGAATGGTTTGTTTAATCGTTGATCATGCACGTTAGTCGCGGGATGGAGATGTACCACCAAGTGTCAACAAGGGTGCATCCACGCTATACGTTGTGCAAACTCTCCTGTTTCAATGTACAGCAAACATTCAATTACCTCTGTACAGGCACGTTTTACTTTCGTGTTATACCAATTCCTATGACGGAGGGATCAACCATGTTTTTTTTTTTTTTTACAGTAAAAACCCATGAAGAAGCGATGCCGTTCCGAAGCATTGTTTCCGAGAGGGGTTCATGGCAACTGCTTGTTTCAAAGTACCTTCAGAAGTGCCTAGGCAACCTGATAGTCCCAGTTCCTTTCGTGATATCAAATTCGGAAGCAGTAATTGATCACTTAAGGAACTGTGAACCGAGCCGGTATGCCGCGTTTAGTGTGGACGTGCGAGAATCGTTTTATTCGATACCACAGGAGCAATTGTTGACATGTGTTAGAAAATGCATTGATTTGTATAATGATGAATTTATTTTGTTACGAAGTCTTGCATTTCTGTAGCATCTTTCTTGGAAGTTTTAACGTGCCATTTAAATTCTACTGTTATTGCTTTCGAAGATAAGCTGTACACACAAAAAGATGGTAGTTGCATAGGGTCTAGGATCGCCCCTATCCTTAGCAAAGTTTTTCTAGGATGTGTAGATGAAGGTATTGAGTGGTGTATAAAACATCAGACCATTAGGATCTTCCATTACGTAGACGATTATATACTGCTCAAAGATGAAAGTCGTTGCTCAATAACAATGAATGAGATTTTAGAGCTGTTCAAGCAGGAAGGTATGGGGTTCCGCATGAGGTTCCGGAGCAGCAGAAATTAAGACTTCTTGATTCGGCGCTTTTCGTGACGCCTGGTAATCCATGTTGGGAATTTTGGCCACGCTCCAAAAAAGGCCTTTAGGTTACTCGTCAGCCCACTACAAAGTAGTAAAGGACGGCATCGCCACTTCATGCTAGAGGTCGGCTGTCAAGAAGTCATGCTATCATAGAATTAGGAAAGTGTTTTTATACAAGTAGTCCGGTTGGTGTGCGCGGGTTTTCCGGAACATGTAATAACCAGAGCATGTGAAAAGGTAATCAGATCACTGAACTCTGAAGGGAACGGAGACAAGAAAAAAAACACAGCATATCCACGGAGTGAATGATGATGAGTGGGCGAAGCTTCGGAGGTGCGTCGGTAAACCGGTAATCTTCCGCAAATTCTGCGCAGTACATCATCAACGACGTGAGATCGGGCGCGTTTATACTAAAGGGTCGATGAGAGTTATGGTGACTGAAGCAATCATGGTTACAGCGTGAAATCTTCAGTGGTTTCGCCCAGCAGTAATCAAAGCGATAGTGTGTATGAAATTTTATTCAAACTTCAACGACCGGCCGTCGTCCATGGTCCGCCAAGCAGAACGATCCGGCAAGCGCACTCGTACGGCGGTCCGCGCAATCGGAGAGCAGCTGCACCGCCAACGCCATCTAGCGTACCTTCACCCAACCGCCATATTGTACGCATGTCTATAGGACAGCGCCCTCTCGGAAACGAGACGAGAACTGGAGATGACGACACCATATCCACGGAGTGAATGATGATGAGTGGGCGAAGCTTCGGAGGTGCGTCGGTAAACTGGTAATCTTCCGCAAATTCTGCGCAGTACATCATCAACGACGTGAGATCGGGCGCATTTATACTACAGGGTCGATGAGAGTCATGGCGACTCGCAGCTCACTTTAATTTTACATGTACGTTGTGAATTTTTTTATTGTTTAATCACGCACAGGAGACATCTCACACAGGCACTACCTTGGAGGTCGAAATCCAGTGCCTACTGGCTACTCAGAATGCATAGACAACTGAGGACCGCCGAGGTGATGCCATAAGGAGCTTCGCCCCTGAATGCATTCATCATGTACAAGTACCGCCATCTAGCGGACATTCCAAGAACTAAACGAGAGGTGGCTACCTACAACTACATACATCAAGGACGCACGACCCACGGCTTAAGGAGCTTCGCCCCTAAAACAAAAACCGGGAAAGTGACAAGAAAATAGCTGTAGTACCTTATGTGCATAAATTGTCGCACCGGTTGAAGAACGTGGCAGGCCGATTTTGTGTTAAAGTAGTTTTTTCAGCGCCTAACCAGCTGGAACGATTATGCGCACGTGTCAGCAAGAAGGAAAAAGAAACGAAGAAGAAGAAAATGGCAGGATGCGGTTTTAACCACCGATCCCCAGCCACTGACTGCGCCACTGGGGTGGTGTACAACCTTCCCTTGTCTTGTAACGCTGTCAGGCCCGTAGCCAGGAATTTTTTTCGGGGGGGGGGGGGGGGGGCACTTGTTGAAAGCCTTGAAAAACACCCATTTTTATTATCTTTCCCCGGTAAAACACCGCATTCCATCCGAATTTCGGGGGGGGGGGGGGCAGGGCCCCCCCCCCTCTGGCTGTGGGCCTGAACGCTGTATACATAGGACAAACCGGAAGGTGCGTCAACGTTAGATTAAGGGAACATGAGGCCAATTATCGCACCGATGGCCTATCACATATAGGCGGGCATTGCAAAGAGTGTGGGTGGGCTCCACAATCTGAAAAAAAAACCAACATCATCGCCAGGAATAACAAACAGACAACTCGCGAGATAATAGAGGCTGTGCACATTCATAACAACAGCTCATGTACTATCAGCCTTCCATCCATCGCCCTGCAGCAAAAAGAAATTTCGTATTTCAATAGGTAAGCGTGATAACCCCTGCCTGTTTTTACTTTTGCATTGTTTGTGTGATTACATTCATGTATATAAGTGTGAGTCAACGTGAATAAAGATTAGTTGAGAGTTCGGCGCCTGTCATCGTGTATTCTTCGTTTGTGTCTCGTGGTCTTTGCGCCGTTTTTAATCATAAACCGCGTGTACATCACATTTTTCTTTCTTTTGAGCCACACTCTCCTTTCCCCTGACGCCAATCCAAGGTTTCGCATTCGTTCTCCACCTTCCCGCGGCTGCACAGAGGGACCTCCTGATCCCTTCCCACCGCCACACTCAGGTCTTCAGGGTGGTTCGTCAATTCCTTCGGGACACTGGACAACCATTTGTATAAGCCTCTCGGCCCGTCCTGGGCCATGGACGCTACTCTCCTATCCTTTTCCATATTTACTTCTCTCTCCCCATTTCCCTGCAGACGCTGAGACGTGCTCCCATTTAGGGCTGCAGAAATAGCGTCTTTTCCTTTCCTCAACATCTCCTCCTTCTCCTCCTCCAGCCGCTCGCACCATGTCAGCTCTGTCGCGTATGGTGGCCGCCACGTCCCATTTCACTGCTGCTAGCGGTTGTTTTTGGCGAAGTTGGTTGAACTAGAGAATTCGGTTGAACCTCGTAGAGTTCGGAAAGGTCAATCTTGCCCTGCGACATGAATGAGGGTCTCAAACTGCACTCGAAAACGACATTTGAGCTTAAATAGTGTTCACATAGGCGCCGATTTGGCAAACAGGCATTTATAGGCACACAACGGCATTCAGGCATGAACGCCAAAAATAGGCATTTATAGGCACTATAAAAACACTATAAAAGCCTTTCTGAACTTCTAATTGATGCTCATATATCAAAGTGGCACGATGGGAACGCAAGGACCAAAATAGGCATCCGCCAAAAATCCGGTCCCTAGTTATAACCCGTGCATGTAGTAGCATTTTCCGCCGATATTGTTTGACATAAACCAGTGAGAGATTAGCCGGAGCTTGTGATACGAGTTGGAACGTTAATGGGGTTGTAAAAACCGCTTGAATGCAGTATGTTAGTAAATTGGACGACTGACGGACAGGATTGTAAAAGGTTAATATTAAGTACGACTTGTTCGCCCAAGATTATAACCGGAATTCGTACCGAAACAAGATCGTGCAGCACAAATTCCAGAAAGCAGAAAAAATCTGCGATAGACCCAGATGGGCGATGATAGACAACGCCCAGAACAAAATGTCTTGTTTTAATAAATAGGGTTTCATATAGCTTGGAAGCATAGCTGATAAGTGCGGGATAACGGCATACACAAAATATTTTGTTGCGATAGCAATTATATGGACACTCGCGGCTGGTTTTCGCCGTCGGCATCTGCGTCGGCGTCGGCGTCATTTGCCGTATATGTAAATGTATATATATAACCAGCCCCTTCGTGAGCGTGAAAAGACGCGAGGGGGGGGGGGGTCCCTCGAGCGACCTCCGATTTTACGAGCGGGGGCGCGCGCGTTATCTCCCCTTCTCGGCGGCAAACAGCGGGCGGGGGGGGGGGGGGGCGACGTTCGATTTTACGAGCGCGGGCGCGCGCGTTATCTCCCCTTCTCGGCGGCCGACAGCGGGGGGGCCGGTGTACCCTTCTACGTGCTGCGCTCTCAACGCGAAGAGAATTCTCTTAAACAAGCGTTTTCTAGAGTTGCGTGAGATCGGATCCAAAAAGAGTTAGCTGCCAGCCTCACTTCGTATAACATTACAATTTTTTGCTATCGCATTCATTGCTTCACCCTTGCGGTGAAACTGTGACTTTTTTAATACAGAGCCCAACGCCAGCTCCCTTTTTTATCATCAAGGTACAATGCCTCGCAGTTGTATCCAATGGGTGGTGTGACGTCAGAGCTGCTAGCATACCAGGTTTCACAAAACGCGAGCACATTAAATTTATTGTTTATACAAAATTCTAGTTCTTCTTCGTTGTTTCTTCAGTCGCGAGCATTTAAATGAAAAAAAAAAACGTGAAAACGTTTGACGGTCTCTTTTCATGGAAGGCTGTACTGAGGAATGATTGGGGGTCTAGATAAATCGAGTTAGCCATGATGTATCAAGACCAGCGCGACTGCGCACTGTAGAAGCACGTCAAGCCAAAACGTAGGACCACTTTGTCAAGGTCGTTCTCGTCGCGAATACGAATCACTCTCTTGCCTTCAGTTTACCGCACAAAAAATGCGTCCGTTTTAGGGGCGAAGCTCCTTAAGCCGTGGGTCGTGCGTCCTCGATGTATGTAGTTGTAGGTAGCCACCTCTCGTTTAGTTCTTGGAATGTCCGCTAGATGGCGGTACTTGTACATGATGAATACATTCAGGGGCGAAGCTCCTTATGGCATCACCTCGGCGGTCCTCAGTTGTCTATGCATTCTGAGTAGCCAGTAGGCACTGGATTTCGACCTCCAAGGTAGTGCCTGTGTGAGATGTCTCCTGTGCGTGATTAAACAATAAAAAAATTCACAACGTACATGTAAAATTAAAGTGAGCTGCGAGTCGTCATGACTCTCATCGACCCTGTAGTATAAATGCGCCCGATCTCACGTCGTTGATGATGTACTGCGCAGAATTTGCGGAAGATTACCGGTTTACCGACGCACCTCCGAAGCTTCGCCCACTCATCATCATTCACTCCATGGATATGGTGTCCTCATCTCCAGTTCTCGTCTCGTTTCCGAGAGGGCGCTGTCCTATAGACATGCGTACAATATGGCGGTTGGGTGAAGGTACGCTAGATGGCGTTGGCGGTGCAGCTGCTGGGGTCACCGGCTGGAGCGCTAGAGGACGGACGTGTTTTTCGTGGGCTCCGGAATGACAGCGACAGATAAGCTTTTTCTGCATGATTCGAGCTTGCTTTTATTAGTTATATGAGTACATAAGCCACTAGATTGAAGCTTAATTGGGGTTACAACTTTGTACTGTTTCTTGTGTAACAGTCGCCTGTTATTTTTTTTTTCCGGCCACCACGTGGCTGAAGGGTACACACGTGCTTTGAAGCATACTGGCGGAGTTTTGTGGTACCTTTTGGCTTTGAGTGTATGTAATCCGAAGTGTGAACGATCTAGCCATGGTCAAAAAGACCGTAAAGTGTTCAGGGTGCGGATTGGGATGGAAAATAGAGGTTTGTGCGGATGACAAGGCAGAACCAGCTGACGCCAAGTGTAAGCAATGTGAGTTAGAGGCGAAAATGGAAATAATGATGGCTGCCCAGAATAAGCTCATGGTAAGAATCGCCGAGCTGGAGAACGCGTTGGCGACAAAGCGAGAAAAAACGATGGCTATGGGAGAAAGGCTTAAGTCAGCTGAGGAAGGGTTAGCGAAGGCAGTCATGGTGGACAAGGAAGCAAGCGACGGCGGGAACAGGAGGGCATCAACCCCCATAGTGGGAGACGCGAAGGGGGGAAACAGGTTTGGGAAGACAGGTGCAGGGGTCACAGGACCCAGTTTCCGCGAGGTGGTTTTGGGAATGGGAGGGAGCAAAACAGCGGCGGTTGCGCGAGCTGGTGACCGAGGCAGTGGCCAGGTGCGGGACAGTCCAGCAGAAAGTCGGAGCACGTGATAATGGCCGGGGACTCGAATTTAGCTAGATGCGCAGAAGCAGTCAAGGAAAGGGTGAGAGGCGACAAACGAGTTTTAATAGGGACGTTCCCGGGACATAGGCTGGGATCAGTGATGAGACAAGCTAGCGCAAAACTCGCAGCTAAAGCTAATGGACGTAACCTCGTGGTAATTGCGGGAGGTCTAAACGACGTCTTGAATGAAGACTCAGCTGAACTAGCGACCACATTGGCGAAAGGGGTCGATGACATGCGCGCCATTTCCCCTCAGGTGCAGATAGTGGTATGCACAATACCGGAGGTACCGGTGCGTGACGGCAACCTGCAAAGAGCGGTTGTCGAGGCAAACAAAGAGATATGGCAGATGAGTCGAGAGAAAGGCATCGAGGTAGTGGAAATAAACAGAGAGGTGCACAGGTGGGGTGGTTTTCGAAGAGACGGAATACACTTCAATAGGAGGCTTGGTCATGAGGTGGGTTGGCGACTTGCAGGACGCGCAGTAGCTTTTTTGGGGGGGCACGCGGGCCCTTCGGTGTCCAGGGTAGCGTGTAATGAGGACAACAACCAGGGGGGACTCTGTGACAGGTAGTATAGCGAAAAACCAGAGAAAAGGTAAAAGAAGGGAGAAGGGCGCGTGTCGCAATTGGTTTACATTAACATGCAGGGTGGCAGAAAAAAGGCAAAATGGTTAGAGATTGAGGGACAGTTAAACAAGGAACAGATAGGTGTTTATGCGGTTACAGAAACACACCTTAGAGACTTGGAAGAGCCACCACATATTGACAATTATATTTGGGAAGGATGCAACAGGATCATATCAGAAAGGAGAGGTGGGGGGTGTTGGAATGCTAATTCATAGCAGAGCAAAATGGGACAGAGTGAAGCAAACGTGTTCAGAGCACCTATGGGTTTCGGGCACAGTAGGTGGAAAGAAAACGTGGCTAGGTGTAGCTTACTTGTGGACGGGGAATAACTGCAGAGAAAAGAATCTGGAGATAGTGAAATGCATAAGCACCGATATTAAAGAATTTGGTCATGATGCCGAAATAATCCTTCTAGGGGACATGAATGCTCACATACATGACCTTGACGGATATTCAGACTCCAATGGCAAGTTATTGCTAGATCTCTGCGAGCAACATAGTCTTGAAATAGTTAACGCGGGGCCTAAGTGTGAGGGACAGATCACGTGGGAAGTCGGAAACAGGCAATCGAGCATTGATTATTGTCTCATGACAGAAGGAATCTATGACAAACTTAGAGAGATGAGAATAGACGAGGAAGGCATTAACAGCTTGGGTAGTGATCATAAACGCATAACATTACAAATGGGATATAAAACTGAAAATAAGAACCTAGAATCAAGCATTGGCAGCTCGTATTTAAATGAGAAACAAATAACAAATATAGCCGCAAAAGTCGAGGAAGAAGTAGACAAACTGCCAGGCAAAGACTGGAAGTATAGTGAGCTGCTACATGTAATCACGAAAGAAATAGAAAAAGAGAAGAAAACTATTTCTTGGAAAGGAAAGAGAAAGCCAAAAAGTTGGTGGAACAAAGAAATCCGGGATGCGATCGAGAAGCGACGTGAGGCATCACGGCAGCACAGACAGGCAAAAAAGGAGAAGCGGCCACAGGATGAAGTCAACCAAGTATGGGAAATATATTTAGAGCAAAAATCCATTGTGCAGAAATTAGTCGAGGCAAAAATTAAAGGCGAAAGTGAACGCTGGATGACAGAGATTCGCGAAAAGAAGAAGGCCGCACCTAGGATATTTTGGAGCCACCTAAAAGCGCTAGGTAGGAAGTCTGTCACAATGCAACAACATATGGTAGATGAAGGAGGAAATCAATTGGAAGGGTATGAAGCGCTAGGTTACATCCGAAAGGTAACAGCCGATTCGTTTAAAAAGGTCGCCCAGGGGATTCCCCCGGTAAGTAAAAGTATGCAGAAGAGCACAACCGAGGAAGATGTAGTACTTGAGAATTTCAATTGGAAGAAGGCCGAAGGAAAAATTCCTAAGCGCACTACTCCGGGCTTAGATGGGGTTCCCGTCAGCCTCATTAACGAACTAGGACATAGCACTAAAGAAGCACTGCTGAAAGCCGTAGAAAAGTGCTTACAGGAGAGGGAAATACCAGACAGTTGGCGAAAAAGTAGAATGAACTTAATCTATAAAGGCAGGGGAGAAAAGGATAACATTCGCTCGTATAGACCGCTAACCATTACATCGGTACGATACCGGTTGGCGATGCAGGCAGTAAAATTAAAAATAGAAACGTGGGTAGAGCAAAATGATATTTTGGGAGAACTCCAGAATGGATTCCGAATCGACAGGCGGTTAGACGATAACCTGTTTGTTCTTACACAGTGTATAGAAATATCAAAAATAGAAAACAGGCCCTTATACGTAGCTTATCTAGACATCACCGGGGCATATGACAACGTTAATCAGGAAATTTTGTGGGATATATTGAAGGAAGTGGGCATAGGTGACGACTGTATACAGCTTTTGAGGGAAATATACCGAGAAAATACAGTTTGTGTAGAATGGGAAGGAATAAGCAGCAAGGACAGCGTTGACATTAGCAAGGGGCTGAGACAGGGATGTCCTTTGTCCCCGCTGTTATTCATGCTGTACATGGTGAGGATGGAAAAAGCGCTAGAAGGTAGCAACATTGGATTTAATTTGTCACACAAACAGGCCGGCGCGATGGTTGAGCAGAAGCTTCCAGGTCTATTTTACGCTGACGATATTGTCTTATTTGCGGACAGTCAAGATGATATACAGCGGCTGGCAGATATATGCGGAAGGGAAGGCGAGGCTCTAGGACTAGGTTTTAGTGCAACAAAATGTGGATTGATGATATTCAATGATCACGAAGACCATGCGGTCTTAATACAGGGCCAAGAAATACCGAGGGTAAGCGAGTACAAGTACCTCGGAGTGTGGGTAAATGAGGGGGGATAGATATATGGAGGTACAAGAGAAAGCATCGGTAACAAAGGGAAAGAGGAATGCTGCAATCATGAAGCACAGAGCGTTATGGGGATACAATAGGTACGAGGTGCTTCGAGGGCTGTGGAAGGGTGTGATGGTTCCGGGGCTTACATTTGGGAACTCAGTGGTGTGCATGAAGTCAGAGGTGCAATCAGGAATGGATGTAAATCAAAGGACTGTGGGACGCCTCGCGTTGGGCGCTCACGGGAAGACGACAAATGAGGCTGTAAAGGGTGATATGGGATGGACAGGTTTTGAAGTGAGGGAAGCTCAGAGCAAAATTAGATTTGAAGAGAGGCTGAGGAAAATGAAGGAGAGTAGATGGGCAGGGAAGGTTTTCAGGTATTTGTATAGAAAAAGCGTCGACACGCATTGGAGAAAAAGAACTAGGAGGCTCACCAGTAAATATACGGCTAGCAGTGTGGGCGACATGGCAACAAGGAGCATTAAGCGAAAAGTCAGAGAGGCGGAGAGGAGTTATTGGATGACAGCGATGGAAAAGAAGCCGGCTCTCAGTGACTACCGAAAGGGAAAAAACGAAATAAGGAGGGAGAGGTTTTATGATAATTCAAGGGGAAGCGCTTTACTGTTTGAAGCAAGGTCGGGTTGCCTTAGAACGCGTAGCTATAAAGCGAGATTCTGTAACGAAGAAGAACAACGTACATGCTGTGGGGGGAACTAAGGAAACGATGGAACATGTACTGATTGAATGTGGCGTTATCCACCCAGATATACGTGTGGGCACGAGTCTACATGAAGCCTTGGGTTTTAGGGACAACAATGGAAAGCTGAACACGTCCGCGATAGAAATAAGTAAGAGACGGTTAGAGTATTGGTAGGCAGAAAAGTAGAGATAAAGGACAAAAATGAAGAATGGGAAAAATAAGGTCATTCTGCCTTAAGAGGCAGAGAGATGGACCGTGAATTTATATTTTTCTTTGCTATAATAACATAGATTTAATCATTGTAGATAAGGCATTAGGCCAACACAAAAGGAAAGTTTTTTTTCGAGCCTGGTGGCAGACATGTCACCGCCCCGTTATAAAGGGGACGCTCATAGCATCCATCCATCCATCCTCTCCGATTGCGCGGACCGCCGTACGAGTGCGCTTGCCGGATCGTTCTGCTTGGCGGACCATGGACGACGGCCGGTCGTTGAAGTTTGAATAAAATTTCACACACACTATCGCTTTGATTACTGCTGGGCGAAACCACTGAAGATTTCACGCTGTAACCATGATTGCTTCAGTCACCATAACTCTCATCGACCCTTTAGTATAAACGCGCCCGATCTCACGTCGTTGATGATGTACTGCGCAGAATTTGCGGAAGATTACCGGTTTACCGACGCACCTCGGAAGCTTCGCTCATCATTCACTCCGTGGATATGCTGTGTTTTTTTTCTGCCACACAAAGCGATAGTTCTTTTCATAACTTCTTGATCGGGCAAGCCACAAAAGCCGCTTCTTCATGGGCGTCAGGCTGTCGTAAATCTTAACCCTTGGTTAAGATTTACGAGCAAGTTCGAGTTCAGATCGACGCGGGCGGTCGCGTCTGCATGGGTGCCGCCATGTTGGCTTCTAACCCCAGCTACTGGCGGTTGCTAATACAACAATTAAAGGCATAAGTCGTAAACGCGAAGTAGAATAAGTATATCACGTATTGCTGTGTCGTAGCACGCACTGAACAAACGCAAATGTCTCAACGTCATCAACTTCGAGGGGATTCCATGAACTATGTTTTGCTGCGCAAGTATGCGACCTGCTTACACCCAGCTGCAGTCATTTTGTGTGGTACCGTCAAGGGGCGGAAACTCCCTATACCTCCCATGGGACGCGCTCTCGGATGGTGATACGCAGCGGCAGCGCCACTTTTACCACTGGTGGCTGCCGGGCATCCAACTAGAAATAAATCACAAACATAACATTTCTTTCATGACGTCACTGGTGAGGTCGCCAAATAGAGGGAAAGGGCGCAAAACCGAGAGGAGGAGGGTTGCCGCGGAAGCTCTCCTTTCCCACTTTGCATGCAAGCGGAATGCGTTCGTGCCCTCTTTCAGGTCCGCTAGCCGCTTGGGCGATGCGACCATTCGTAAACTTTCGTTAACCATTTTATTGCGATAGCAATTATATGGACACTCTCGGCTGCTTTTCGCCGTCATGACCCGTATGTGTATATATATATATATATATAAAAAAGCCACGAAGAAAGTGCGCGCCCGGCGCCCCACTCGTTGCGATGCGTTGGCTCCCCTTGCTCTGTGGCCTGCAGGGCGTAGTCGCCTTTGCCCGGGCGCGCGCACGCGCTCTTATCTTGGGTTGGGAAGATGGGGCAGTGTTACGTCGTGTGTTTTCGTCGGAAAGACTCCGTTTAGGTTACAGAGCGCACAAAGGTCACTTCGCTCGCTGCAGAGGCAGAGGCCCCGTTTCCGAAAGAAGCGTGCTGTTCAAACCCAGTGAAGTAACAACTGTGACACTTGTTAGTTCACTCTCGTCCTGTGTATACCTGGGCGTATGTTTCGTGCGTCCTTTGCGCTTGAGCAGTGCGCTCTAAGTTTCGACCTGCTTGCCGTTCTTCACATGATATGCCAATTTGTTGCTATCGCATTCATTGCTTCGCCCTTGTGGCGAAACTGTGACTTCTTTAATTTTGTTCGTGTGTTCTGAAGCAGCGAAACTTAAGCTGACCGATTTCTCAGTAAGACAAAACTCGATCGACACAAATAAAATTAGTTCTATATTGCACGTTTAGTATTAAAAACAAACAGAGAGATACACGTAATGTGAAAGTGTCAATCTATAAAAGCAGCTTTAAATCACAATTCAAATATGGACATAATGAGCAAACATTCAACCCAGAATATCCGAACCAATGCGAAAATTATCAACAATCACGAGCAGCACACATCGTAATTGACTCGATCACGTGTTTTATGACGGCGCACATATTTTTCTAACAGGACTTGAGTACCAAGCGAGACAGGAGCTCAGAAAAACGGAGAGGCTTGAAGCGATGAGAAGTTCAAAGAGAACGTCGCTGGAAACAATGTTTCGGCAAGTTGACGTTGACTTGTCCTCGTCAGGGCAGCAGCATTGCTTTGGCGAAGAAAAGTTCACTTGCCAAGACGTGGGCTCCAGCGACATGTCCTGTAACGATTTCTAGAAGCATTCAGTCCATCACACGTATATGAGTGACCGTGTGAGAAGTAAAGACCCACAAAGTTTCAAACCGCAGCTACATGAATTTCATGAACAGGAAGGAGCCTATAACTGATTTGCATCATTTGAACTACATGCCAAAAGTGAAATATGAATAAACCATGTAGCCGAGCCAACACGCATTCAAGCCTTTCATTAAACGTATTTTGCCGACAGCAGGTAGGAGGAGGAGGAGGAAGAGGAAGGAAAGGCAGGACGGTCAACCAGACGAGCGTCCTGTATGCTATCCTAAACTGGGGACACAGCAGGTAGGCTGTCATCTTGACCAATTAGTCTAGGGACACTGCACTTATGTCAGTCCAGTCAGGCTTACAGAGAACTGGGTTGGCTCATATACTCATGCAAAATTAATACCTGCTGAAATAATGGGCCCAAATACTGTGCTCACCCGTTGCCACTAGGAAACCTGAAAAACCTTCGCGGAACTGGAAATCCACGGGTTTATACACCGCAGAGCCGCGAAAAACATGTGATGCCCGATTTAGCCATCTTCGTCTAATGCATGGTTGACTTGCTCGGCGTAGTTCACTGCGGCTTCCGTTCTTTGCACGTCTCAACTTTCTGTCTTATATTTCCCGGACTTGGCACGCCAACCGAGCTGGATAACTGAGCGCGATCCAACTTGTGATATCACTGAGCGAGTGGCAAGGAGGAGCGGAGGCAAGCGCTACGATCTCAAGTGAGCTGAAGTCAACCACTTCCCACGCTTCGCGTGATTTAAAGGGGCCCTGCAACACTTTTTGAGCATGCTCAGAAAACGCTACCGATCGGTAGTCCAGGCTCTCGAGAACACGCGAGCCAAATATTATAGCACAGCACACGGCGTGGAATTCACAATAAATTCTCAAAGTCAGCTAAAAAGTGCTTTCTTTTCTCTCGACAAATGACGTTGCGTACTCAAAAATCACTCGTCACCGACATTGTATCAGCCATTGGCTGATTTGAGCACGGCGCGCTCGGTAGTTACAGAGGCCGCCGCGAGAGGCCGCCATTTGTCCACGCGTGCGCGCGCGCGATCGCAATGAAAATTCGCGTATTCGAAGAAAAAAAAAAGAGAAAAAGCGCTCAAGATCACGAGGCGCGCGTGACGTATTTTCTTTCCCCGTGCCATCCCTCCCTGCTCAGCTTCCAGCGCTTTCGGCTGGACGAGAGAAGAGAGAATGCAATTGCAGCGAGCGAGAAATCTTTGTAACTCCACTCGTACTGGACGCATTCCAAAAATTTTTGCGGCGGTGAATTCGTGAGGCAATAAGCTCCTTTAGTGAATCCATTCCATGGCTGCTTGAAAAAGTGTTGCAGGGCCCCTTTAAAGTTGACAGAATAAGAAAAAAAAACAATAAACGAAATATTTCTTTACAGTGAAATCAAATTTCGTTATTCGTAAAAACTCGTGAAAGCCAAAAAATTACACCATCTCCCGCTAAAGGGAACCATGTGTAGATGTGAAGCAGCGGGCGCTAACGCTTACACTGGCGGCGGCGTTGACGCTGGCGCTCATCGCAGCGTTGCGCAGGAGAGAAAACTGGGGATGCGCAAAGCAGGCAGTGGTGGAGCAGTTTTTCCTACTAGAACATGCCAATCGCTGCTAATGGGCAATGAGAGACAGAAGACTCCGACTGGACACAGAGACCCGCACTCCGCTTTTAGTTAACGCGCACGCTGCGAATTTTTATTGTTCAACAACGCACAGGAGAAATCTCCCACCGGCACCACCTTGGAGGTCAAGATCCATTGCTATATATACGGGATGGCCAGTGAACGGTTGTGCAGCGCGAGCAGTCGGTTTTTTCAACCAAGAAACTCGCTAGCAGACGCTGCCTGCGTCGGCGTCGCGAGGCGAGAGAGGGAGGAGCGTAGGAGAGGAGAGAGAGGGGGTGACACGCATGCGCAGTGGGAGTGTGAGCGCCGTGGGCAGGGATGCGTAGAGGAGAGAGGGGGGGGAGCGTAGGAGAGGAGAGAGAGGGGGGACGCGCATGCGCAGGGGGAGTTAGACGCCGCGGGCAGGGATGGAGAGAGGGGGGGGGGTGTAAGAGGGGAGAGAGGAAGGGAGGCGCATGCGCAGTGTGGGTGTGGTTGCCGCGGGGAGGGATGCCTAGAGGAGAGAGAGAGGGGAAGAGGAGGTTTTTTATTTTTATTTTTTTTAACTGTTTGCGCATGCGCAGTAAGGGTGGGCACGCGGCACACCACCACCACCACCGGATTAAGCTTCGCCATAAGATGCTTCACATCTAATAAATGCGAACATCCATATCAACCTGACTTCGTTCAACCAGATCTTAGGATGCCCGGCAACCGCTACGAGCGTGCATATTCCTTCAAACCGAAACTAGCACTCAGTTTCCGGGACCTGGTACAGTCACGGCCGCTCCGCTGGCCCAATGCGTTGGCCGGGGCAAGTGGCCGGGGGGACGTCAGTTACGATCATGTGAATAAACATGGCAGAGCCCGTGCACCGGCTGAAAAACGCATGACAGTCACGTTTAACACAGTTCGCAAAATCGCTTCGCTGCTCGGTTGCAGCGTTGCGTTTTTTAGTCGTCCTTAGCCGTCGTACTAGCGCACCTGTTCCGCCGAGCTTCGTAAACTTTTCCATTGAAGCGTTCGATGAAGTGAGGAAATGACGCATCACATTTAGGTGCGTTACGTTAAACGCACAATTCTTTATATTGGACACCGCAGATGCAAGCAGAGTGTATCAGATGATTCGGAGAATATTCGATAAGTAATAGCGATGAAGCATGCAAAAAACGGCCCCGTGCGCTAGATGTCACTTTGGTGCCATACTTTTCAGCAAAGTCCCTCTAAATAACGAAACAGTAGATGTATTAAGGCGAAAGCTTTTAATTTAGGGGTGTGCGAATAGTGAAATTTGATCTCGAATCGAATTCGAATCGAATAGTGCCGAATAGGGACCAAAAATATCGAATATCGAATTGAATATCGAATAGTACATTTACATGAAACATGTACCGCCAGTTACAGCAAGAAAAAGGAAAACTGAGTGTCGCTGAAGCGTGGTGACACCTTTATTACGCACTTGTTCAGTGGAGGTTCTTTTTCAGCTTTTATGTGCTCGCAAGCATGTTGGTAGCAGAGCCGTCATTCTAGAGCGCAGAGGCACTCCTAACCTCCTAACGGCTAACTAAGGGATGTGTGGTAGCTAGCGTTTTATCTCTATGGTCGCGCAATACGGCTTCAATAGTGCTTAATATATGGTCGTCATCTCCATGGGCACTCTGGGCCCAAAAATTTTGCATACGCGACCGAACTCGGCATCAAGACCTTGCCTTCGTTTCAGGGGCGAAGTTGTGAAGGGTTTGACAGTTCTCTTATTTTTTTTCTTTACGTGCGGAAATGACATAAGCTTCTTTAAAATAAGCATGCGCTAGCTTTTGACCCAGGATATCGATGAAAGTTTTAACTGCAGGACTACTGTACAGACGTTAGCGTTAGTTTTAGCCACCCCACCCTAACCAAGTTGCACCATTGGCCTTTGTCGCGTTTTCAATATTCGTCCTGTCGAATTATTTGAAACTTCGAATACTTGCTTTTCGAAAGTCGAATCGAATTATTCGGTTAAGTAGTATTAGATTCGAATTCGAAACACAAATATTCGCACAACCCTACTTAAATGTCTCATGCTCACGTCCGTCCGTTTGTCCGTCCGTCCGTCCGTCCGTCCGTTTGTCCGTCCATTCGTCCTTCCGTCTGTCCGTCCGTCCGTCCGTCCGTCCGTCCGTTTGTCCGTCCATTCGTACGTCCATTCGTCCGTCCGTTTGTCCGTCCGTCCGCCTGTCCGTCCGTCCATCCGTTTGTCCGTCCGTCCGTCCGACCGTCCGTCCGCCCGTTTGTCCGTCCGTTCATCTGTCCGTCCGTCCGTTTGTCCGTCCGTCTATCCGTCCGTCCGTTCGTTTGTCCGTCCGTCCGACCGTCCGTCTGTCTCTCCGCCCGTCCGTCTGTCCGTTTGTCCATCCGTTTGTCTGTCCGTTTGTCCGTCCGTCCGCCCGTCCGTCCGCACGTTTGTCCATCCGTCTGTCCGTCCGTCCGTTCGTTCTTCCGTCTGTCCGTTCGTCCGTCCGTCCGTCCGTTCGTTTGTCCGTCCGTTTGTCCGTCCGTCCATTTGTCCGTCCGTTTGTCCGTCCATTCGTACGTCCATTCGTCCGTCCGTTTGTCCGTCCGTCCGCCTGTCCGTCCGTCCATCCGTTTGTCCGTCCGTCCGTCCGACCGTCCGTCCGCCCGTTTGTCCGTCCGTTCATCTGTCCGTCCGTCCGTTTGTCCGTCCGTCTATCCGTCCGTCCGTTCGTTTGTCCGTCCGTCCGACCGTCCGTCTGTCTCTCCGTCCGTCCGTCTGTCCGTTTGTCCATCCGTTTGTCTGTCCGTTTGTCCGTCCGTCCGCCCGTCCGTCCGTACGTTTGTCCATCCGTCTGTCCGTCCGTCCGTTCGTTCTTCCGTCTGTCCGTTCGTCCGTCCGTCCGTCCGTCCGTTTGTCCGTCCGTTTGTCCGTCCGTCCGTTTGTCCGTCCGTTTGTCCGTCCGTCCATTTGTCCGTCCGTTTGTCCGTCCGTCCGTCCGTCTCTCCGTCCGTCCGTCCGTCTGTCCGTCCGTCCATCTGTCCGTCCGTCCGTCCGTTTGTCCGACCGTCCGTTTGTCCGTCCGTCTATCCGTCCGTCCGTTTGTCCGTCTGTCCGTCCGTCTGTCCGTCGGTCCGTCTGTCCGTCCGTGTGTCCGTCCGTCCGTCCGTTCATCTGTCCGTCCGTCCGTTTGTCCGTCCGTCCATCGTCTGTCAGTCCGTCCGTCCGTTCGTCTGTCCGTCCATCCCTTCATCTGTCTGTCCGTCCGTCCGTTTGTCTGTCCATCCGTCCGTTCGTCCGTGCGTTCATCTGTCCGTCCGTCCGTCCGTCGGTTTGTCCGTCCGTCTGTCCGTCCATCTGTCCGTCCATCTGTCCGTCCGTCGGCCCGTTTGTCCGTCCGTCCGTCTGTCCATCCGTCCGTCCGTCCGTCCATCTGTTTGTCCGTCCGTTCATCTGTCCGTTTGTCCGTCCGTCCGTTTGTCCGTCCGTCCGTCCGTTCATCTGTTTGTCCGTCCGTTTGTCCGTCCGTCCATCCGTTTGTCCGCCCGTTTGTCCGTCCGTTTGTTCTTCTGTCCGTCCGTCTGTCCGTCCGTTCGTCCGTGCGTTGATCTGTCCGTCCGTCCGTCTGTCTGTGCGTCCGTCCGTCCGTCTGTCCGTCCGTCCGTCCCTCCGTCCGTCTCTCCGTCCGTCCATCCGTTTGTCCTTCCGTCCGTCCGTCTGTCCGAGGTCCGGCAGTGAGCCAGGTGGCCGCCGGGATGCGCAAACGGACGGCGGTCGCGTCGGACTCTACAGCGCTCGCGCTTTGCTTGCGTAGCGTCGCTGTGCCCAGCCCTTGCAATCATTCTGACCGACGCCGTCTCAGTGGACACTTGCGTCCACGGTATACACTTACAAAGGGTCCGTCAATTTAAGCGCTGGAACGCTGATGGCGTTTGCGCGATGCGCAAAGCGCGAGAAAATACTAACGCATGCGAACGAAGGAAGAGTAGTCTAGCGTCTCGCTGCGATTCGCGGTAAAAAACTAAAAAAGAAAACACGCACACATTCGGTTTGTGTGTTATCCCAGTGAGAGTGTAAAAGAAAAAAGACATGACATAGTCAGTGGAATGGCCACACGCTGGTCGCAGCGTGAAATGCGCAGCGAGGATAGCGTCGGTAATTCAGAGATCCAACTTTCCCACTGCCTCTCAATGTCTTCCGGTAACGGTACGTCCCACGGTGAGTTCATTCGCCACAGCTGTTGGAACAATAATTTTGCTCGAATGACGAACGGTGCAATGAGTCCTAACGGATCGTAGAATCTAGCGAATGATTGTAGAATGGTGCGTTTCGTGGCTGAGTGCGCTGAGACGTACGCGGAAACGGCACTGGGGCTGATCACGATGTTGTCATCATTGCGGTCCCACACTACGCCGAGCAACTTCGTCATTTCTCTGGTTTCTCCAATATTGTCAATGGAGTTGTTGTCCTTGAGGAATTGGCGACAAAGAAAGCTTGAATTGGAGCACCACTTTCTCAGCTCCATACCTGCGTCTGCTAAAATAGTCAATGCAGCACGGTAGACTTCGAGAGCCTCTTCGTCGGTGGAAGCTCCTATGACGAGGTCGTCTACGTAGAATGCTGTCTGTAGGCGTGTAGCTGTTACTGGCTCAGTCTTCTTCCACGTTTCGAAGTGATGTTGCAAAGTAGCAGCCAGAAGGAAAGGGCTTGATGACGCCCCAAAGGGCACGTGAGTCATGCGCCATTCGACGATAGAAGGTGGTATCCCCTCTTCGTCAGTGATTCGGTTGACCCATAAAAAGCGAAGAGCGTCGCGGTCTTCTTCTCGGATGGAAATTTGTAGAAAAGCCTTCCGTATGTCCGCTGTCAGAATAACTGGGTTCACTCGGAACTGCACCAGTAGTTGTAAGAGTTCGGCACCAAGTTTGACCCCCCTTGTCTAAGATATCGTTGAGTGATGACTCGCCGCGTTCGTGGGAAGAAGCGTCGAACACTACACGTATCCTTGTAGTGATAGCCTCTCGACGGACCACGGCATGGTGCGGAAGGTAATAAACGGTCGCTCCTGGCTCTGAAGAAGTGTCGACACGTTCGGCGTGACCTTCTGTGAAGTACTCACGGATGGCGCGGTCATACTCGTCCAACAGCTTCCGCTGTCCTTTGAAGCGCTGAAGTTGGCATTTGAGTCGGTTTTCTGCGACACTTCGGTTTGTGCAGGCCAGTCGTCCTTGGTACTTTATCATCAGAGGAACCACATACCGCCCAGCATCCTTGTGCACGTACTGTCTGAACAGACTCAATGGTTCTTGGTCCCAAGTGCCGGTGGCTTCCGGAGGGTCGGTGATACCTATCGCGTCGAGTCGCCACATCTCTGTCGGGTCAGCCATGCACGATGCGGCTTGGCTATGACGCTCACACGAAAGGAATTGGGCCGATGTGCTGTAGTTTCCCTGATGCAAGTCGTTAGCGGTGTCTACTTGGTAGATGCCTTGCACCAGCCAACCAAAAATCGTCTCAACGGCGCATAGGTCATTACTCAGGCGTTCGATTTTCCCCGTCACTATACGCCAATAGTTGTCCGATCCAATGATGACACTGATGGTTTGAGTCGGTCGATGTCCGATCCGCTGTTCATCGGCAATAAGCATCTTGCGCTCGTGCAACTGCATCAGCAGACCTTGCCCAATAGCTGGCGTCTTCACTGTGCAGGCTTCTGGCACCTCCAGAGCATCCATCGTGATTTCTTGCGCATCGAAACGACTCTGCAGCTTGAGTTGCACGGTTCGGTATCGGTGAGTGCGGGAACGTTTGCAACTTCCAAATGTCAGCAAAGACAGGTCTTCTGGGCCGACGGAAGGTAGATCGAGGCTCGTGGACAAGTCGCGTCTGATAAATGTTCTTTGGCTGCCAGTGTCAAGCAGTATACGAACCAGCACGGAATCGTGACTTCCCGACGCCCATACTGTGGCCGTTTGCATTAGAACAGCTGGCGATGGCGGCGTAGAACTGCTTGCGGGAGCACTGGTGGTGACTGACACGCCGTCGGTTTTCGTGGTGTCACTGCTGGTGGCAAGCGCGCGGTTTTCCGGTTTCCATATTTCGCAAAGTACGGTGAGATGGCGTTTCGCGCAGTGCTTGCACTTAGCCACGCGGCGTTGCGACACTGTCGTGCGGTATGCCCTTCTCTGGCACATTTGAAGCAGCAGTTCCTCCCGATAAGTCGACCACGAATCTCGTCAGCTGTCATGGTGGTCTGGCAGTCTTTTACGGAGTGGTCACGGTGGCCGCATAGTACGCAGCACGCATGGCTGTTCGTTGCAGATCCTGCGGCCAGCGCTAAAGCTGATGGTACCGGCGCTTGTAAACGAGGATGGCTTCGGTCGCGTCTCGTTGGGCTGGATCTTTGCAGGCACCTCGAACGGGAGCTCTCTTCTCTACTCTCGATCTGTATCTGCAGAAACTTCATCACGTCACGCACCTCTTCTTGCCGTGACCTTGGAGTAGCCCCGTTGTTCGTTTCGGTCTCCTTCATGCGTTGCCGGTAGAGAATAGCGATGTCTTCGGGGAGTGATCGCATGAGCACACGATGAAGTATAACCGCGTACTCCGATGCTTGAACTCCGAGGCTATCCAGACAGCTGGTGCGAAAGCGTACCTCTTCGTAAAGTTCACGTAGCCGTGATAGATTGGAGGAACAATCCACAGTAGCGATTGCAAGGAAGCTGTCAATATGTTCATCTACGAGGGCTGTATGACGGCCGAACCTCTCTTGGACCACCTTGACCGCTGCCGCGTAGTTTGCTTGCTCCAGACGCACACCCTCGATCGCACGTTTCGCTGGTCCGGTAACGTATGACCTCAGATAACTAAACTTCTCAATGTCCGACAGCTCGCGGTTGTTGTGAATCGTGGCCTCAAAATGCTCCCAGAAGCCCTGCCACTCGCGAAGTTCCCCGGAGAAAACGGGTACCTGTAACTTCGGTAGGGCAACTCGTAGCGTTGGTCGGAAACTTCCTGGAGCGGAGACTCCTTGGGGCTCGGTTTCGGTAGCGACGACAGGTGCGGTGCTGTCTGTGGGCCTTGTAGCTGAATTGAGAAGGTAGCGGATACGGCTCATAGTGTTGCGGATCTTGTCG
Organism: Rhipicephalus appendiculatus; assembly: GCA_030522465.1. Lineage (NCBI taxonomy): Eukaryota > Metazoa > Arthropoda > Arachnida > Ixodida > Ixodidae > Rhipicephalus > Rhipicephalus appendiculatus. The sequence continues at coordinate 624,495 of JALIZH010032982.1, read as the reverse complement.
TGGTACTCGAGAGCCGCAGTCAATTCCTCTTCATACTCGGCGCCGTCGGTCATGAGGTCAGCAATCTTTTTGTTGAGATCTGCAAGCGTCGTGTCCTTGTCCTGGAGATCATCCAAGATGACTTGCAGATCGGCTGGAGCAGGATTCTCCAATTGCAGAGCTTCGGTAGCGGACGTGATGAGCCTTGTAGCAGCGGTTCGAACCACTCCTCTGTTGCGTCGCAGGCGGTCCATCTTCGGTGCAGGACGTCAGTCTATTGATGGACAGCGCTTCGAGCTACCCGCTCGAAGCGCTGAATGTACGCGTCGAGTTCGTCGCGTCCACGGAACTGACTCGGCCAGCCACCACGGAAGAGCGGACGCGTAAAAAAAGCTCCATTGAAGCTCAGGGACTATGCGCTACGCAAGCGATAGTTTTTTTTTAATCAACCGGGGAAATGTTGTATATGAAAGAAGATGAGGATGAGCGCGTGGGGGGACATGGAATAAAGCTGATGATGTTCAGTCATCGGGTGCATCGTTCCTGTGTGTTCTAAATACAACAAAAGTGTCCTTGAATTTTTTTACATGTTAAGGCGAAAGCCTTTAATGTGTGATAGTCGCGTCCGTCCTTCCCTCCGTCTGGCGCTGGAACGATGCCAGCTGTGGCCTCTCCCCTTACACTCTCTCTCAATAAGAGAGTGTAAAAAAACGAAAACAAAGAAGAACTAAAAAACAAGAAAAAAAGTCACAGTTTCACAGCAAGGGTGAATCAATGAATGAGATAACAATAAATTGTAATATTATACGAAGTGAGGCTGGCTGCTAACTCTTGGATGCGATCATGCGTAATTCTACGAAACGCTGGTTTAAGAGAATACGTTCGCTCCAGGGACACTCTTCTCACAATGAGAGCGCAGCACGTAGAAGGGTATCTCGGCCGTGTCCTGACGGCTGCCTAGATAGCTAGATAACGCACGCGCCAGCGACGACCGCGCTCGTAAAATCAAAGGTCGCAGTTGAGTGACGTGACTGTATGATGAACATAAATGACCAGTGGTAATATGGAAATCATGACTTGTCATGTGCGACATGACTTGCATGCCACGCTCATGGCGCGCTCGCGGCCGTTTCGTTAGCTTGACATACACCAAATTTGGTATTGGGTGACGTGACTGTATGACGAACAAAAATGACCAGTGGTAATATGGAAAATCATGACTTGTCATGTGCGACATGACTTGCATGCCACGCTCATGGCGCGCTCGCGGCCGTTTCGTTAGCTTGATATACACCAAATTTGGTATTGAGTGACGTGACTGTATGACGAACATAAATGATCCAGTGGTAATATGGAAATCATGACTTGTCATGTGCGACATGACTTGCATGCCACGCTCATGGTGCGCTCACGGCCGTTTCGTTAGCTTGATATACACCAAATTTAGTATTCCGCGACGTGACTGTATGACGAACATAAATGACAGGTCCTAACATTTAAAACATGATATGCGAATTTTGTAAAGCATGATTTGGCTGCTTCGCATTACATCGATTCCCACAGTGTGTGGGATCTGCCGGCTTTTTTTTTTTGTTAGTATCGTTGAATTCCTCCAGATGGCGCCAGCTGCCGCCTACTTCACGGCTGTGGCGCTCTCACAGCTCCACCTACTTACATATCGTTGAACATCTTGCACTGCTGCCAGTGACTGCTGTACTGGAATTGTTTTCCTGCGATCGAGTGTACATTTTGGAGGCACTTCTCGGGGCCGATTGCCCCGTAAACGCGTGGATAACGTCTCTACAATGCGTGATTCTTCAAGAAATAAAGACAGCGAGCCTAGCTTGCAGTCTCTGGGTGAGAACTCCGTTCCTTTGAAAGTGAACGCCGTCTCGCTGGCCGAGCGAAACGTATACGGGTTCCGTCGTTCCATTTCGCGAGGTTTTTATCACCACAGGTTTGTCTGCTTGATTTCATTGTCATGTCGTTCAATATTAAGCTCAGCGGGACCGTTTTTTGTGACTACCAGTGCCGTATACTATTTATCAGTCGAGAATCGATGCATTCGCTAGGCCTAATCGCTTCGCTAACCTGGTGTCAGACATCTTGAGTTTGACGGGGGAGGAAGTGGCAAAAGGGAAAAACGTTACCTCATTTAAAGACGATCATTGGGGACATCGCCGTTTCTTCCTTAGTGGAGCGAGGGTCACTCCATTTTTTTTTAAGAGTGTGGATTTGTGGCAACAAGATAAACTTTCTATACAGACGAAATCCGACTTGATACTTAGGCTACATCAGCGCTCATTTTGTATATGATATCTGCATGAAAGCAAATGTTTGAAGTTCGAATAAGATATTCCCTCACTTGGGCGCATGTCATTCTAATGTCTTGCATAGACAGTAGCACAAAGTACAAAGAAATCGAATGACAAAGCGAACACTCCCTAGTCCGCCTCTGTATTATTCCGTTGTTTGCGTGGATACTAGTTCTTTTTAGACATGTACCGACCAGCCAAAGTAAGCACTCTATTACAGTACAAAGCAGGCAGAGCAACGTGTCTCCAGATCGAGTCAACGTTAGAGACCGAACGGCAGGTTAATAATACTAATAATATTGGGGTTTAACGTCCCAAAACCACGATATAATTATGGGAGACGCAGTAGTGGAGGGCTCGCGGAAATTTCGACCACCTGGGGTTCTTTAGCGTGCCCCTAAGTCTAAGAGCACAGGCATCAAGCTTTTCCGCCTCCATCGAAAATGCGGCCACTGAGGCCGGGAATGGCAGGTTTGTCAGAACGAAGAGGAGTCCTACTGACCATGCCTTTTTACAGGATTTAGAGGTATTTCTCGATCGACCACTGCCTGTTCGTTATTACGCACTAACATTGCTCTTTCTCATAACCTCTTTTGCGGCACGAGCACAGAGTCAGGGTTGCCGTTGGGTGGACATGAAAAGGCGCCAGTACTCAAGCCAAAAGTAGCCAAAGTAGCCATGTCATTTGATAATATCGCCGAATTTCCAGCCAAATAGAACAGAAGCGGTATTATCAACAAAGTCTTTACTATTGATGAATAAATAAAACCATTTTGAATAAGTAAAACCAAGGTTTAAAATAGAGCCATGGCGCCAACTGGAATTTTTCTTCCCCAACGGGGTCCAAAAGTAACCAATTTGGCGCAAATTAGCCACCACCGGCAACCCTGCACAGAGTGATATGCTTTTCTTTCTCCTAGAAGCTCTTCCGGTCGAGCGCTTGTTTCCGGTTTTCCGATGGAAATATTCTTAAAAAGTTTTCGAGAAAGAAAAGTGGTACGAAATCGATAGTTCTGGTTCAAGTCAAGAGCTCTGTTGGATACACATGATATCGGGGCATAATCCTATTTAAGGTAAAGACCAAATAACTGCCCGGATACTTAATGAAAATAATTCAATGAGTTCCTCGAACGAGCAGCTGCTTTTCATGTGAGAAGCTCGGATCGTCGCGTCACCTGGCGGGGCAGATCTCAGCCGCGCGCTTCTTTCTACATGGCCTCCGAGATCCGCTTCGGGAGAGCGACGAAACAAAACATGGCTGCAGATACACGAAGCGAATGCTGATGATGGGGCGAAGCCAGGCCCGTAGCCAGGAATTTTTTTCGGGGGGGAGGGGGGGGGCACCCGTTGAAAACCTTGAAAAACACCTATTTTCATCATCTATCTTCGGTAAAACACCCCCCCCCCCTCCATCCGGATTTTGGGGGGGGGGGCTAAGGCACTCCCCCCCCCCCTGGCTACGGGCCTGGGCGAAGCAGTGTGCATCGGGTTATGAATCGTGGCCTTCTATGTTGTTCTGGTTAACAGCCTTTTATTTGGTTCTTATTAACCTTTTCTTCTGTCATATCCTTTGATTGATGGGTGGTTAAATGTTGATGTTTTTGCGGTGTTGTGGCCTTTTATTTAGTTTGATTTTAAACCATATGCGCGCTATGTACGCTCTGTAGACGGCATTGCGCACAGATATTTCGCACCTGCGCTTCAGATAGGAACTACGGTGAGCCTCGATGACAACGGTGATTCGTGAGGGCCTAAGGAGCTTCGCCCCTAAAAGTTAACCCAAGGAATCCACCCTTGCACACGAACGCGAACGTGCGAGTGCCATTACCAGACATGGATTAGGAAAATATTTTGGTTTGGGCTGGTTGGTCCATTGTCGGACTTGTTAGGAATCCGCCTCGTGCGCTGGTATGGTGGCGCCACCACTTGGCTGCCCTGGTGACTCGTGAGATAAGGGATTGCCTCCTCTCCCAACGCCTCATAGGATCCCATGCACTATGCATTTGGAGCAAAATTTGCGCATCCGCTGCGCTAAAATAAATGACCGCCATCTCTCGGCCACCTGTCACACCGACGACGGAATATCTCTTCTTGCTTCCACCGCCTTGCCATGCCCGCAGTAAACCCCTCTCTCAAGTTCTTTTATTTATTTTGGTTGCCGCAGGAGCGCGCACTGTGAAGACGGCAGCGCACCCGATAAGACCAGCTCGGCTCGTCAGTTCCGTCCCTCCGTCGCGTCTTCTTCCTTGGACGTTGAAACGTTAATATTGTATTACAAAGTGGCGGCCACACGTCGGACAATGAGCCCTAGCTGATTTCGCTCAACTGCCATTGCATCAACGGCAATGCTTATGACGCCTGAGTTGTGCACTTTTGACGGACGGTCGCTGGACTATATGGCCTCCTGCAAGACGGTGTTTTTCCTTGGCCGTCAGCAATGCATATAGTTCTCGGCGTCGCAGCAGTCTGATGACGTGAGGAGGCGAAGTGGTGCTACATCGTGGGAACTGCTGAAATGACGGCAACCTTTACGACATCATGCCTGAATATTCTAGCGAACTGTACGCGCACGATTGTCCTAAAGTTAAAAGGGGCCCTGCAACACTTTTTGAGCATGCTCAGAAAACGCTGCCGATCGGTAGTCCAGGCTCTCGAGAACACGCGAGCCAAATATGATAGCGCAGCACGCGGCGTGGAATTCACAATAAATTCTCAAAGTCAGGCCAGAAATTGCTTTCTCTTCTCTCGACAAATGACGTTGCGTACCCAAAAATCAGTCGTCACCGACGAGAGATTTTTTTGTATCAGCCATTGGCTGATTTGAGCATGGCGCGCTCGGTAGTTACAGAGGCCGCTGTGGGAGGCCGCGACTTGTCCACGCGTGCGCGCGCGATCGCAACGAAAGTTCGCGTATTCGAACAAAAAAAGAAAGAGAAAAAGCGCTCAAGATCACGAGGCGCGCGTGACGTATTTTCTTTCCCCGTGCCATCCCTCCCTGCTTAGCTTCCAGCGCTTTCGACGGGACGAGAGAAGAGAGAATGCAATTGCAGCGTGCGAGAAATCTTTGTAACTCCACTCGTACTGGACGGATTCCAAAAATTTTTGCGGCAATGAATTCGTGAGGCAATAAGCTCCTTTAGTGAATCCATTCCATGGCTACTTGGAAAAGTGTTGCAGGGCCCCTGTAAGATACCACGCTTAGCTTCGCGCGTCAAGCTTGATGCCACTATGCTGTAACAAGCGAATTGTTATCGAATTGCGTCGGTTAATATTGAATTGCAATTGGAATACCGTTTTCAAAGGTGAGTGAGGCTGTAAGTAGTCGCCCTTCTTTATGCTCGCTAGTGCGCAAATATTACTTCTAGAATCGCATTTCATGTGGAGTTTCACGTACCAAAGGAGAACCTAGAATACGAGATACATACCACACGTGTGCGAGTAATGCTTAATTTAAAACGCATATGATAGAGCATTGTGGCTTAAATGATGAAAGTGATTAGATCATTCAGAAACATTCAGACTGTAATGCAGTTTGAAGTTCATCATGCTTGTAATACGGTGTCTGAAATAAAAAAAAAATCGGAAGATCCCACGTCCCAGGGGAATCGATGTTATGCGAAGCATGCGGAGGCAAGGTATCGGTGGTGTAATTATTTATTGAGCGAAACGTTACGAAATAACGCTAAAGATATGTACAAATGTTGTATGCACAGACGTATGTTGAAGAGTCGCATACGTTTTATATAACCAGTTATTTACAGTTGCGTAATGATGCCCACAGCAGCATAGGTATTATCAATACCAGAAGCTGTAAGCTTATATATAGCGCTTGTGCTTGCGTGGATAGTAGTCCTGGATAGTGCTACGTAGACCAACTTCAGTGGAAGGAGCTTAAGTACACAACTGACGTAAACCGGACGTCACGCCTGCATCATAGGAGTACATATGTAATGTTTATAAAATTAGATAGCCAGCACCTCAACCACAATTAACGTTTCACGAACATTACGCCTGAATAAGGTCTTTTTCGAAAGCACTTCCGAGACCTGGCCTGTCTCTGTGGTAGAACACTTGATTTCCACGCAAAATGCCCCGGGTTCGATTCTTGCTGGGACCCTGGTATTTATTATTTGCATTCGGCGGGTCAACGCTGCCGATGTAAGGTATTCTTAACGCTCTCGCATTTAAATTACCAATGTCTGTTGTCGCCGTTCCTGGGTAGATATAAACTGTCAATCACCTGTGGCGCATACTCACATACCGCGGCCCGTGGTATATGGGTCTGAGCCACACATGTCTGGAGGAAATGGTTTGATGACGCACGCGACGGGATTTTCATATTATTCATGTCATGACCAGCCAGATATATTCATCAAATTCTTTTACCCTCCCATACTAATTATGGTCTGCGCCAAGTTAAGGAGGCCATCACGAGAGCACCCAGACGTAGGCTGATAGATAGATAGATAGATAGATAGATAGATAGATAGATAGATAGATAGATAGATAGATAGATAGATAGATAGATAGATAGATAGATAGATCGACGCTCAAAGTGCCTGCTGTCCACTAAGAAATGCTTCGCATTTAAAAAATACCACGCGAGTGATTTGTTGGACATTTCCTATAGTACTTTCCCACATTATTATGCAGGCTGTGTGACGCCTGCTAAAGCGTTAATAAGTTTCCGTTTTCTTGACATAATTGGTTGTATAGTTGAGTGCTACAAGTGTTCGCCGACGATAAAAACGCGTGCCTCTTCTGCGTTTCCAAGACGTATAACTATTGTTGAGACAGAGAAGAGGCCGACACCCACGTTACCCTGGTTCTCTTTCTTTTATTGCGTGCTCACGAGCAGCCATTCCTTCCACCCGCTTCTTCGCGCGTCTAGTGCGCAGCATGGCGTTTCCAGTCAACGTTTTAATGCGGTAGGTTCGACATCGTTCCCGGGACCGCAGCGTGGTCGCTTTTCTCCAATAGGTACAGCATATTTGCCGTGCGCCGGAGTTGATGGCCGTTTGGGTAAGACGATTTTTCTGAAATACATATTGATACCGTCCCCTGCCTGGGAACACCTCGACCACTCTGCCGCAATATCCACTGCAGCACCGACGCGCTGTCGTCATTGACAATTGACTATGTCACAAACACGCAGTCGGGAAGAAGACGATGGCTCGCAGTGAGTGAAGCGGCCGAGACGCAAGCCTTCTTTCTTCCTTCGTTTCCACTGTCGGAAAAGCTCCTTCTTGCCTTCGCGAGTCGATCATGCATGGTGGAACCAGTTCAATAGCAGCTAGTTCTTGCTCGTAGCCCATCGACGCGCTGAACGGTTAGGAGGCGCGATTGTGTCAGCGCCCGTGCATCTTCGATGTCCTCGCAGAGTTGCGTTTCGGGGCGGTCATATACGCTCACGCCTCCATGATCTTGAGACGTCAGTGAGAGGCAATGAGGAATGCGGAGGTCCGACAGAGTGGCAAGTTCCGATGCCGTCTTCTTCCACAGTTCTCGGAGTGATGTGGAAGAGACTCGTCCCAAGAGATGTACTGCCTCCATAGACGTCCGTGCCTTCCCTCCTTTGATGGTATGGCTCGGCAACTGGCGCGACAAGTGTCCTGAGATGCCCCAGAGAGAACACATAGTCTGTTTCGGTCTTGAAGTGACACCTGCCGATGATAACTGTGATTCCAACGCTACGGTGGACAGTACATGAGGCGATGTCAAGATGTGCGTTGCCTTGTGCTTTTCAGACAATCTCTCCCTGAAGTGGTTTCTTCATGTGACATTCCACTCTGCTGCCGGCTTTCCACTTCACCTTCAGTGAACTTCGGGATTGCGTTCACTTGCTGTTCTGTTGATTGCCCCGCAGAGTCCGCGACGTCTGTGTCGGTCTTCTTGCGCTTACGGTACAGGATCACCTGGTCCTCCGGCAAGGAGCACATCAGTAGTCGGCGCGAAACAACCACGTACTCTGCAGGCGGCATACTAAGGCTGTACAAGCAGCCGATCCTGAACTGCGCTCGTTAGTACACGCTCTGCAGCCTTGGTACTTGGGAAGATGACTCGCATGGTTCAATGGCAAGCAGGCTGTCTATGTGGTCATCGATGAGATCTTTTTTCGGCCATACCCTTCGGTGGGCCACGTTGACGGTGACGCTGTAGTTCTCCTCAGTCAGGCGTGTTCATTCGATGGCTCGCTTCATAGCTCCAGCCAAGTAAGGCTTGAAAGTTCCCGATGTCTGTGAGCTTGGGCTGCGTGTGAATGGTCAACCTCGTAGTGGTCCCAGAAAACCGGCAACTCATGTTTCCATGCGGTTGAAGGCGGGCGCTTGAAGCTTTGGCAAGGCCGTCTTGCAGGCCAGGTGCTTGTAGCCTACTGTGTTCGGTGAAGATTTTGCCAGTGTTATCTCAGTGGGCAGCTCCCATGAAATTGTTGGAGCTGTATCCATCACTTGTCCCAGCGTGACTCAACTGGTTGGCTTCTATGACGGTAGGAACAACCGTTGCACGCGTGCTCAGAGCGCACCGAGGCCTGCTGACGGATTTCACGATCTTCTCGTGGTAGTTGAGAGCGCCCACAGTTTCCTCGTATAACTCCTCACCATCGAGGGTGTCGGCGATGTGTTTGTCCAGTTTGGCGAGAGCTGAGTCTTTGTCGCGAAGCCCGTCAATGAGTTCCTGCAAGTCGGCGGAAGAAGGTAAAGTGCATTGCCAGAAGATCTCGCTGGTCCTCGGACAGAAGTCGGGTTAGTGCACCGTGAAGGGCGCCTCGATGCCTACGTAACTTTTCCATCCTCGGTACGGTATCGGTGCGGAGGATGGCGGCCTTCTCCCGGGTTTTCGGCACCAATAATGTTGAGACAGAGAAGAGACCGACACCCGCGCTGCTTGTGCTTATTCTTGTTCGCCTTCTACTGTGGCTCACACCCACGCGTTACCCTGGTAGAACACTTCTCTTTTCTTTTAATTGCGTGCTCACAGCAGCCATGCCTTCCAACCGCTTCTTCGCGCGTCTAGTGCGCAGCATGGCGCTTCCCGCCAACGTTTTACCGCGGTAGATTCAACGACCATAATATGCATTGGTTGTGGTGCTGTTTAGGATGTTGAATAAAACAATAAGACGTATAACCATAATATGCGTTGTTTCTGTACTGTTTAGGATGTGGAATAAAACCAGAAGACTGTTTTATATTGCTACAGTGTTTATGTTGTCTGTGTTATCATATTACGCAAAGAACGTTAGACGCATGCACGTAAGAAAAGAACACAGCGCATCGCGCGCGCGTGCGCCCACAGTGTAAAAAAAAACGGGCCTGCCATTTACAAACCAATAAAATAAATCAATCAAAGTAAGAAGTGGCATGGATGTCTAGTGGGAGCAGCGTCGGCAGTGCAAATATAAAACCAGAATGAAAACTGAATAAAAAAAACTGCGAGTAGCGGGTGCTTTCCGCAAGGCTTCAATGAGCGGCGCGCATCCCAGTTTTCACCACCGTCCGCCGTTGGTGGCGTTACCAGCACAGCTTAAAGCAGCAGCGCACGAGGCGGATAAGCAGTGCAAGGACACAGGGTCAAAGAAACGCAGCAGACGCTACGAGCGCCCTCAGCGTCTACTGTGTTTCTGTCCCGGTGTCCTTGCCACTTTCTAACAAGTCCGACAAGGACCACCGGCAATTTTTCTCTGGAAAGAAAGCGTGCAAGTCTACCCTGTTCTTGAGTCCAAAGCAGGCGGCCTCCTGTGGCACGGTGAGGTAGGCCCAGTCGAACTTGGTCTGCTGTATCTCGGCCGCCAACAGAGGAACGTCGAGGAAGATGTTGGGCAGCCGGCCTGCCTTCCAGCAGCAGGACGCTCACTTCGGGGTCCTCGGAAAGGCGACTGGCCACCACTGCACCGGCCGAACCACCACCCACTGCTCTCACGTTGCGGTGTGGCCGAGGGTAAGGACGAAAGCAAAGGAGACAATTGTAAAATCTTCCCGAGCATTACATGTGGTCCTCTGTGACTGTTCACGTTACGACGGAGGACGACAGATTCTGAAGGCAGCACTTCATTTGCACCATCGAGAGCTAGTACATCAAACGGAAACGCCAGCACTTATATAAATCATAAGTTTTCCGCGTACACGCACAGAAAAACGAAGAAAAAGAAGAAAATAATAAAAAAAAACAGCAATGACGCAAACATCTCTTGATAAACATCTGTTATTTGCGTAACACCTGAAAAGCAGACATCATAAAGAGGAGGCAATGTAACGTAGTTGCGCTGAGCGAAATGCACAAACAAGTGACGGAGCAAGAGGACAGGACGGTTGGTGCGCTAACTTTCAACTGTTTATTTTCGCAAAAGCCCGTCAAAGATATACATAAAAAGATTGAAGATAACAAGCACTGTGTTACAACGTGTTGTTCATGGAAGCAAGACATTTTGGGCTATCATGTTCCGCGTGTGTAGTCTTAACTTATCTAGCAGGTTATCTTCAATGTAGAAGACAGGAAGATTGGGCGAGTTGGTGAGGTTCCATGATAAAAAATACTACAGCGCTAACACACAGGACGGAGGAAAGAAGTGACACACACGGCGCTGAACTTGCAACTGGTTCATTGGAAAAACATGTACATGTTTTTTGAAAAACAAACATCGCGAGCACGCATGCTCAATGTCATAGATAATAGATTTATCAAACCGTAAGGCACAGCCTCGTGTAAGCTTCCTAGTCACTGCCGTTTTAACAGGTCCATTTCTTTTGAAGATAACGCCAGGGAAGGTTGGCTGACGCAATGGCTCCCTTTTCTAAATATGTGGAATCTTCAATGTATTTGTGTATATCTTTGACTTGCTTTTGCGAAAATAAACAGTTGAAAGTTTGCGCGCCAACCGTCCTGTCCTCTTGTTCCGTCACTTTTTTGTGCATTTCTCTCAGCGCAACTACGTTACAATGCCGTACCAACTAGCCCAAATTGAAGCTTTGCTAAAGGAGGCAAGCTCAGCAACACGCATACATGTTGATGACACGCATAAATGCAATAAATACCATTAAAATATTTTAGTTATATGAGAGAGTACCAGAAAGCGCAACATAAGTTGAAGCCTGCTGCGCATGCGTTATTACACATACGAGGCGGAGTAATAGGGGGGCGAAGCATAAAAGAAAAATCAAAGTGAGCGGGTCACTGTTGTTAGTAAGTTTTGCCATAAACGATTGAACAGTTTCGCAGTTTATACATTGCGACCAATTTAATTGAATTAGACATGGCGTTAGGCTGACTTAACCCTTTCAGATGTCACCTATGAAGAACTACCTGCCAATGCGTCAAATTGAGACATTTTTTTTTCAATGCACTAGGTATTCTCTTTTAAGGGAAAAATATGTCATAATGCATTGAGTTATGTTTGTTTTAGTAAGTAATCCTAATTAAACTTAATTAAACAATTATTTATCCTGAAGTCACTCATGCTCTCCTTTTGCATTAAAAGAATCGAATCTGAGGCTAAAAAATCAGTGCAAATTCGTTTTCGGTTATGCTTATCATGAGCTAGGAAAAATATTCTTATTTCGTGGCTCGTGGGAAGCGGCACGTCGGACTACTCATCGAACATGTTTTTTTAGAAGAGTGAATATATTCAAAAGTACAGTGCAAAATGAATGTAAATGAATACACATTCATTACGCAGGGGGCTCGATTCATCAAAAGGCATCTTGCTCTTTTCTTAGCTACTAGTCGACACAACCAGCAAAATCAAGCGGTGTACACAACTGTGTACAAAACGCCTTCGAGCTTACAGGCCCACAGGTAACGACTGCGTGTGTTGTGCTGCAGTGTGACACGCTGGCTACCTTTTTGCGGCGTGTAGTCGAAGCGTGCATACTTCTCGTTGACCTTGCATAATTGAAGACATGCGATAAAGTTAAGCCTCTGCAAAGCTATGGTCTCGTACATTACCAAAGCACGCACAAACGGAGCTATCACTCGACAAAATTAGCTGGACAGAGTTCGAACACAACAGATCTTAACTAGAGAGCGTTAAGGAGCTCGTTTCGCAGAAATTCAGGTATTGGCGTCTGTGGCTGGGAGCGAGAAGATTGGGTTGTCCGCGAGCGAAATATCGCGATGGACTAAACTAATAAAAATCGTGGGTCCAAGCCGGAATGAACGCCAGGCCTTCCGCGCAGCCAGCAGGTGCTCCTGCAGAGCCACACCAATGCTTGAAACTCTTCCTAAAAAAAAAAAAAGAAGCGCTATACATGCGTTATATAGTGCGAGTAGTTGCGTGAACATGTAATATTGCGTGGCAGGAGCGTAAAATCGCACCAGACGCCACAACATTAATTGCGCAATGAGTGAGGCTTTCAAAGGCTCATCCATTCCAACGCGCTCAGGCGTTGGATGCTACTGCTGATTATCATCAGCAGTAGCATCCATAAAGCGTGTAGCTGTGTTGGCGTGCTTATTGGGTACAAGTAATTGGAACTTCGCTAATTCGCAGAATGATAAATTATGTCGTAGGGGGGGGCTTCGCAAATGTACTTGCAGTAGGCGTTCTAGGACAGTTTATAACGGCCTAATGTTACGTGCATAAATTACGCTATCGCGTTCTGCACTTGAAGGGCAAGGTTAGGCGTCCTTCAAGCTTGTTCTTTGTTTTTTTTGTTTTTTTTGCACTTCTTGTCCATCGAAATAAGGCTGCTCAGTCCGGTAATCGAACCCACGACATCGTGCTCAGAGAACGCCACATCCGCGGTGGCACCGAGCCACGCAGCTCGCCAAAGTAAACTTGGATTTCATTTTATGCAACAGGGATGTTTCATATATCACTTAGTATCAAGGAGTGCTCTTAAGGTGTCAAGCTACATGACCGAAGTCTCACGTGTATTGCCTATAGAGCCTACTGACAGCCCATGCTAGCGAATAAGACATGAATGCAAGTTACAACAAAGTTCTCATCTAGGTTCCCCCGCCTATACGAGCTACGACCGTTCGCCGTTTTCGTTCCTAGCCGACAGCTGCTAACGACAGCAGTCTTTACATGCAGTCATTATGGTGCGTCAGAAACATCCGGTTTTCGCTTCTTTTTCATTCGCACCTTCCACCCAAAGGTAACCAGACAAGGCTACAAGAAAAAGAATGATGCAGTCGGTACAGAACAAACAGTGCAAAATGGTGAAGGCTCCGTGACGCCTCGCCTCAGTGCACAGGGGGCTATCACCTGCTTACGCAACGGAACACTGCCTCCGTGGAGCTGAAGGGTTAAAGTTAATGACGTGGTAAGTCTGTCAAAGTCCAGTCTAAAAAGAACACTGCCAGGGAGCAAAGGTAACAAGCGAAAAAGAATAAAAAAATACAATTGAGTCAAACAAAAGGTATTTATCTGGATGTTTCTAGTAGCTAGACTATTACTACACCATTGTTGTTAAGGTTGCTGCTACTACTTTAAATCTATCGACTGTTTTGAGCATCCCATTGACTTAGAGCAACGCCAGGCAGTATCCTGTACAAAAGAAGATGTTCTTGTTACCTCATCCAGTTTTGTGATCTTTGAGAAGAGGGACGAGGTTTATATTCGGGCCCTTGCCCAGACAAAAGCTTGTGGCGACGCGACCATCACTTTCAGCCTGCCACGGCTAGGGTGCTCTCGCGAAACTTCGGGGTCGTTTAAAACTAGGCGCATTGGAAGACCAGGGAGACGAAGGGGTGTGGGAGCAACTCCGCACAGGCAAGCGATTAGAAGTAAACACGATGGTTTCGGAGAACACTCATTGGGGGTTTATTTATCCAGTACAACTTGAATTTAGACAGTACACTGGACAAGGAACATGATACATAGAAAATGATGGCATACCCCTCGGCTTGCATGACTGGTATCCGGTGGCGAGATGCGCTGTGTGCCCCGAGCCCGCTCACCCCAAAAAGAGCCCGAGTCGCTGGTCAAATGGTGTTTTGCAGCATTCACGGGTGCGCGGACCACGGGGAGAACCACTGTTTTGCACCAATTGGAAATCGGCTTTTACGGACCAATCAGGCAAGCCGAAGGTAACCAATGCCAACACGAGTTTACATGGTCGCGTGAATCCTCCTTCGTAACAAAACTAGTGCGGCTTCGGTAAACAGCACATTCCAGAAAACGGCCACGACGCGAAAACACGTGCTCGAATTTCGGTCTCTGGTCGTCCCGGAGACCCCCTGGGGTGGCCAGTTCGTTTGGGGCGCGGGGCGCAAGAGGCAGCTTCCCCTCGTCAGCTCGGTTTCTTATTCGAGGGTTCCTCTCCAAGAACGGTCGTAAAAGAACGTCTCTAACAGCATTTGACAAAGAAAAAGTCTCTAACAGTAGTTGAAAAAGAAAAAAAGCATTCTGCGTGACATTGCCTTCGCGACAGTGCCTTGATGTGCACTTGATGCGCACTTTGTCCGCTTTAGGGTGAGGTCATCTGCACTCTCTACTACGGTGCGGCTGCCATGTTCGTTCTCTCGGCATCTCACTCCTTTGCGGCGGCTCCAAGCAATTTTTAAGGCGAAAGCCTTTAATGACTCGTGTCTAGCTTTCTTACAGCGAAAGCTGTTATGCCATCACAACAACGGCCAATTTTGGTTGTGTAATTGTCCGCCGCCACCGGTGTCCGTAACCGCAATCGCGCATGAGAACGTGAAAATCCAGGACCCAGTGGGAGTTTGAGTAGAGTAGAGTAGGTCCTTGAAACTTTGGCACACACCCACACTGCGGGACTGGTCAAGAACCGGATAGTTTTTGAACGTCGGTCCTGTGCGTGGCAGTCGAGTACTCTACCACACAGCCAAGCCGGTGCTGGAAACTCATTCGCGAAACGACGCTATACAGGCACAATGCCAGGCAATCAATCACGTTAACAGATGCAATATAACGTGGTAGAAGATTAATATAACACCAAGCGTCACACAATACGAATTGAGCTACCAGTGGGAGGTTTAAAGATTACCACCCATTACAAACGGCTCAGCCATAATTCTCCATCTTCATCAGCCACAGTATCAACGAAGCGCACATAATGGCTTCCATATGTGTTGCGAGTAGCCCACTTCTCTCTAGAATAATGAGTAAGGGTATAGTGTGTACCGCCCTAGTGCGCGATATTGTGATGACATCGTAGGGGGTACCTCGCAACTGTGCGCAATAGTCCCCAAAAGAGAGCTTAAATGAGCTCCAAAAGGCCGCGTCTCCAGGTTTCGCTGAGACTGCGCTGGCCTGGCGTCTTTTTTTTTCTCGGTAGTAGCAAACTTCAGTGGTTGTACAGGCTCGTCCAATCATAGGGTGAACACGGCGCAGCGTGGCCGCGCTCAGCCGGAAGTGGAGTGCGCAGGCACGCAGGGTGCTTCATGTTCACTTGCCACTGTGTTCAGCCAGAGTGACCTAGAATACGGATATTCTTGGTCGCTCTAGCCACGTTGTGCCGTGTTCAGCCTAAGAGTGGAGAGCCCGTACATTTGAACAGAAAGTTCCTGCTTGTATTCCGTGGGTAAAATTTAGGAGTTGTAAGCGCAGCACCCGTTGTGTCCGCTACTGTGTTCTTATTTCTGTTATACATATTTTTTATTGCGCTCTCCGATTGTTTCATCGAGAACCGCACAAGACGCAAGCGTTTTGAGGACGTCTTTGACAGCACGTGCCCATTTACCCCCTTTTTTTTTTATTTTCCTGGGATCTCAAAGGCATCCACCTCGTTTTAAAGCCTGCCTCACGTGAAGTCAGTTCACGCGCGACAACGTTGACACGCTCGGCTGGCTATGGCTTCCTCGCTTTTGGGTGCGGGATTTGAGCTATGCAGGGGAAGCGCCGTGAGCAGCGAAGCGAGCCTTAAAATGTATACATATCTGCGCCACCGCAAGTGCATTAAGCACCATGTATCTTTCGACACCAAGAGGAGCACTAAACCGACATCGGCCACGAGTGAACCG
This sequence comes from Rhipicephalus appendiculatus, assembly GCA_030522465.1. NCBI lineage: Eukaryota > Metazoa > Arthropoda > Arachnida > Ixodida > Ixodidae > Rhipicephalus > Rhipicephalus appendiculatus. The sequence continues at coordinate 608,278 of JALIZH010032982.1, read as the reverse complement.
TTTTTAAGACGAGCCGTTCCCTATCAAGTACGAAGTGCGTCCATGTGCAAGACCGGAATTTTAAAGCAGCATTCATTAGCATCGAGGAAAATACTTTTGTTGGACTCTGTTATCAAGAGTTCAAAAGATTGCAAAGAATGTGATAAATAAGGAAATAAATAAGTGCTATTTTACGTGCCGAACTTCACTCAGATTAAAAATTTGTTCACCGTAGGACGAGAGAGAGAGAGTGAGAGAGAAAACAACCTTTATTTTCTTAGACCTTTTTGAATGTATGTAAGCACACGAGTGTTGTTGCGTAATGCTGCTCAAGAATGCGGCTGTTCATCGCCAAACCACAGAGACTCAAGCTACGCGGAGGGCGACTGAGACAAACTATTGGACGATTCCAGCTAACGTTTAAGCCAAGCGCTATCTATATGTCTATTTGTCTATCATGTATGTATCATGTATGTATATATCTATCTGTGTATCATGTATGTATCATGTATGTATATATCTATCTGTCTATCATGTATGTATCATGTATGTATATATCTATCTGTCTATCATGTATGTATATATATATATATCTGTCTAAATATGTCTATCTGTCTATCTGTCAAGATCTATCTATCTATCTATCTATCTATCTATCTATCTATCTATCTATCTATCTATCTATCTATCTATCTATCTATCTATCTATCTATCTGTCTGTCTGTCTGTCTGTCTGTCTGTCTGTCTGTCTGTCTGTCTAGCCGCCTACGTTTTTGCTCTCCTGACTGTATCGTTAATGGGATGTATACCAAAATTGATGTGGCATAACATGAGTGCAGACAAACATAAATGACAGGCCATATCATGAAAATCATGACAGACTTGTCATGAACGGCATGAAACGACATGCCACGGCCTTGGTGCTCCTGCGGCCATTTCGTTAATTGATCACGGCCGGGCTTGACAGTCTAGCCCGGCCGTGACTCGACATGTAGCAAAACTGGTATGACGAGACATTTGTGTGTGCCTAACATAAACGAAAGGTAGCAATATGAAAATCATGACATGCATGTCACGTATGGCATGACATACATGCCATGCTCATGGTGCATTCGCGGTTGTTTCGCTAGCTTGACATGTACCAAATTTGGTATTGAATGACGTGACTGTATAACGAACATTAATTAGAGGTGGCAACATGACAATCACGACATGCATTTCATGTACAGCGTAACTGACATGAAACGCTCATGGTGCGCTCGCGGCTGGTTCACTAGCTTGATATACACCAAAATTGGTTTTGCGCGACGTGACTGTATGACCAACATAAATGACAGATGGTAAAATGAAAATCACGATATTTTTCCAGGTCGGTATCATTTTATGTAGGTGATTCAACATTAGAAAACACCGTAGGGATGGCAACGCACACAAGAAAGATGATAAGACCAGCCCTCAGGGTTGCAGTTATCCCGACACCTTTCCTGCATTCATCTTCGTAACGCTACAACATTTTTCGGCGTACAAACCACCTAACCAGGGAGCGAGAGAGAACTCTTTATTGAAAAGCAGAAAATTTAGCCGGCGTGTGTGAATTGCTGACACTCTACTCTAACCAAATGAACATGCAAATCTTTTGGGATGGAGAGATACCGATTAAATATGCATAGAACTGCCGCACACTCACCCACTATGTAATCATACTCCTCTTCGAAGGTGAGTCGTACGAGGGGCGCTTTGTGGTGAGCAGCCTTGAAGAGCAGCGTTGCGTAGAAAGGAACCAGTGCGACCGGAAGTAACGGAAGGAACTTTGTAGATGGCATGACGACGTCCCCGTCGAAACACTCAAAACAGGACTTGGTTCAGTTCCGCACCTCGAAAGACACACTTGAGAATTTTCACTTCACCGAACAACATTCCATATGGCACTTAACATCATGGACGCGCAGGTCATACCGATCACTACACGTGACTGTCTATACCAGCCTTTGCTCGCGATCTCTCACAGCGACTGGTTTTGTTTACGAGCGAGCATAATAGCGTTCAAGCTTTTTCCTGGATCAAGAATGCTGGGATGTGACATAACGTTCCAAAATGGTCAGCAATCCACAGCGGGCCACAGGAGCTTCGTCTACACAAAACACCAGAAGCAGCAATGTCGGATCAAGACGACACTCCAGACGATATGACCGGAACGATGTCATAGAGATCAAGCAAGCGCTGCATTGGCATCTGCTATGCCTGCAAGATTGCGTGTTTGATCAGTCTCCTCACACTGACTGTATTCGCCCAGGTAGCAGAGAATACGTCCGTTGGCAGGTTTTAATGCCGTACGGTGTATTTTCAGAATACTCTCCATGCTCAGTGTCTAGCTCCAGCTGTGCACTAGCTCAGAGTTCCATGAACTCGCGGGGTTCCAGAGGTGTGTGAACGTCGTACGCGCTCAAGCCAAGTATCAGGCCTCAAGAACTGAACGCTCGGAGCTCCTGCTTATAAGAAAAGGAGTTGTCATTCCGAATCTATCTTCCGTAGGCGTATACATCCGTTGCTGGCAGTCTACGTGGGCGCAAGACTTGCGACGTATGTCGTCCCTTTCTGCGAGCTTCTTGAGGGTTCAGCATTTTTGATCCACCTGCGCGATACAATTGTCCATAACCATTTTTATTACGCAAAATCACAGTGTATCAAAACTTGAAATACACAAAATTATAAATGACAAGTGATTTACCCTCGGGTAACACTACAGTTTCTTTCCCTGTCAGGTATCATACACCATACTTTGTTTACTTGTCGCGTACCTATTATGCAAGTGAGAGCCTTCAATAAGCACTCGAAGACACACTAAATGAGCGCAACCACAAAAAAAAAAAAAAAAACGTTAGTGTTCTAAGCATTACTAACAAAAGATTGTTTTACTGGTTTGTGTAAGTGCCCGGGAAACTCTCATATGTGTTGAAATAAACAAATTGAGAAATTGTTTTTGTAAATACCCATATTAAATGGTATTACGTATTACTTATATGTTTCCTATATGTGACTATATAAGAACCATGAAAGAAGTGTGAACTTAAGGGCTCGTTTTGCTTTGTTAAACACATTATTAATGAGAACTAACAGATAATGATGCCAAGGAAAGTATAGGGGATGTTATTAGAAGTAATTGTAATGTAAATGTGAAGAAAGAAAAGTGGACTTCATCTTTTCGTCCACTTTTCTTTCTTCACATTTACATTACAATTACTTCTAATAGCTTCCCCTATACTTTCCTTGGCATCATTGTCGGTTAGTTCATTAATAATGTGTTTAACAAAGCAAAACGAGCCCTTAAGTTCACACTTCTTTCCTTCGTTCATAGCCGAGGGTCTCGTTCTGGCAGACTTGTTGCCTTCAAGTGGTATGCGAGGGATTATTGGTCAGCTGCCAGCTCGTAATAAGATCACGTACTACGTGACGCCTACAGGTAAAAAGGGTGTTCCACACTCACCGTAATGGCGACAGGCGGCGCTGACTGACGCTCCCACGTTTAAATGAACATATATACCCTAAAAAGTGGACGGAGGGATGACCGCCACCGTAGCTCAGTGGTAGAGCATCGGACGCGTTATTCGAAGGTCGCAGGTTCGGATCCTGCCGGTGGCAAGTTATCTTTTCATCCACTTTCCTTTCTTCACATTTACTACATTACAATTACTTCTAATAACGTCCCCTATACTTTCCTTGCCATCATTGTCTGTTAGTTCTCATATATAAGAACCATGTACTATGTATATAAGAACTATGTAAGAAATCATCCTGTCACTGCTGCTGCATGGGTGGCCACAGCATAGTCAAGCTGCTTAAATGGGGGTTTTTCACAGAAGTGTAGAAAGCTGGGCCAGTTGGTATGGATCCATGGAAGTTAGCAGCGCGAAAAACGAGACGACGCACACAGGGAGAACAGACAAGTACAAGCGCTGACTTTCAACTAAGCTTCTTTAATCGGAAATAAAACATAGATGCATCACACCGCCAAACGGTGAATGCGCAAACAAAACTTGCTCTTCTTTCCTCGCTCAAAACCAAAAAGCACACACATGTCACATGTCTCATGTAAACCCAAGATATGAAATTTCCTTATCATGCAGTGTTACCGACGCCTGACTGACACATGCAAGTGACAGCTTTGAAATGTGTGCGGCCTCAACAAGTTCACGTGCTTTCTGGCTTCTGTGTTTCTACAAAATAGAAGAAGAACCAAAAACAGGAGTACAGCCACACTGGCGGCAATGCAATGATAAATGTGAGCTAGCGGGGCCTTTCAAGGAATTAAAATGCTCCCTTAATCGCACATTAAGGCACCGCCCCGTTTGCCCCACGTAAACGCGGTTGCATGACAGAGGTATTGAATAAACAACGCAGGAGCAGCAAGATACATAGCTGTGGGCATGGTTTACAGTGCAACCTAATGTTGCATCAGCCTCTTTGTTCTTTGCGCGGCGGTCCACCTTCTCACATAGTCTGCTCAACTTGTTTCGCGCCGAGATCAAAACCCGTACATTGAAGTGGTTGGCAACCTTCTTGAGTCTGTGAGTAAAACCAGGAATCTATGGTATCACAGCGACTTTCTTGCTTGTTATTTGGGCTGGCTTAGGTTCGTTGTTGCAGCCTTTTTTAAATTTTTTATTTTCTTAAGCAGCTTCTCGCAGGTAGCAGAGAGCACCTCTTGCGGAAACCAGCTTGCGTCAATTTCTTCACCTGACAAGTGAAACTAGAAGCCACTAAATGATGACAAGATTTGGTCATCGCAGAGTGTAGGCAGGAAAGAGCAATAGCATTTTTTACTAACTTTGTGTGGCCTGAACTGTACTTCAACAAAGGTTTTACCGACCTGGGTGCGTAATGCCAGCATCCAGGCCCGCTAGCTCACATTTATCATTGCATTGCCGCCAGTGTAGCTGTACTCCTGTTTTTGGTTCTTCTATTTTGTACAAGCCAGAAAGCACGTGAACTTGTTGAGGCCGCACAAATTTCAAAGCTGTCACTTGCATGTGTCAGTTAGGCGTCGGTAACACTGCATGATAAGGAAATTTCATATCTTGGGTTTACATGAGACATGTGATATGTATGTGCTTTTTGGTTTTGAGCGAGGAAAGAAGAGCAAGTTTTGTTTGCGCATGTACCGTTTGGCGGTGTGATGCATATATGTTGTATTTCCGATTAAAGAAACTTAGTTGAAAGTCAGCGCTTGTGCTTGTCTGTTCTCCCTGTGTGCGTCGTCTCGTTTTTCGCGCTGCTAACTTCCATGGGGGAGGGGGTTTCTCCTTTGGCTTCCTACATTTTCGCTTAAGCATTGCACTGTTTATGGCGAAAATAAAAGTTGATTGATTGGTTAATTGATTGATTGACTTTTAAATAAACTTTTGTACATATAGGCGGAGGATCGTTGGTGTGTGCCGGATACCTAAACATCACTCGAAGATCGATTTGTCCGAAAATTGCCTTTGCAACGCGGTTCGCTAAACATATGCAGTGCGTTCATGGCGAGCATAAGATGACCATCGCCCATGTGATCAGGAGCAGATATCGTATCGTGAAGCTCTGATTATTTGGGCTTTCCAGTAGAAAGTCACGCTCACTTGGCTAACCAAGTGAGCTACCAAGAGCTGACTCTGGTTACCAAGATTTTTATTCGTTCTATCAGCATCTTTGACAAGCATTTGTAATTTGAGTCTCGTATTATTTCAAAGACAGCATATGAAGGAGGGTCTTCGATGAATCTGACATTTTATGCGGTGGTCTTCCATAACAGGCACGGTGCTTTAAATGTACTCCGCAAGAGAACACTGCATTGTCTTTACAGGTACCTCCCTAATGGCTGCCTTGCTTTTTCACTGTAATATTCTGTTTATGTTGGTAAGACGCCAAAGTAATCTACGTTCGCTGTGGCACAACATGAAGTAGGAATAATCGCCTCCATCTTTTTTATAGCTGAAATAACCCATGTATGTACTATACTTTTCGTTCTGGAGATCAGACTGTGGCCTTTGTAGTTATCCTCCTTTGTTACTGTAATTATTAAAACTGCTGCAGCGTTAACTGTAGTTGATCTCCACCATTACCTGGGCATCGGCCGTAAAGCCGTGAATTAGCAGATGCGAATACGTACGAGCAGAGGACTAACAAGATTTTGCTATAAAACTGCATTAAATATCTTTGTTAGACACAACCAAATGCGACAAATAATTAGGGCAAGCCGGACAGGAAAACATAGCGGACATTAACTGTTGTCTTAAGTGTAGTATAGTAATTATGGCGCATATTAAAACGAATTTAAGTACGCGAAAAAAATCACCCTCTCCGTCAAGTGGGATCGCAACAGACAACGTTCGAATTACGCATGCATTGAACTACCAACTGAGCTAGGATAGACGATCTTGTTGGGTGCAAGAAATATTACCGCTCTTGGAGCACCGCTGCATTTAAAACGCCAGGACGACTGTATACCAGGGCTGGCCAGCACTCCGAAAAGTATTCCAGAGTATAGATATGGAAATTCATATGCTGGCAACCTAAAATAGAAATACTGAAACACATTTCTTTTTGACACAACAAAATATTTCGGAGATACATTTGGAAAGAAGAAGAAAAAAGTATTCCGGAATACAGACACAGGAATACAGATACAAGAATACAGATACAAGAATACAGATACTTATTTCGGCGATTGCTGATGCTCCACAGACAATTAATAGGGTGCAGCATAATGTTTAGAATAACACTGCAGCGCGTTGAAACTTGCAAATCATGCATATCGCTCAAATTCTCCCCGAATCCCCGGTTAATGAAGAAAAATGTACGACATTTATTTTACACACGAGATAGGTCTTGTAGAGAAAATCCCCGAGCACATTATTTATTCGCACGTTGCCCACCACCTCGATGATAACGGCTTTTTCTTCAAAAACCAACACAACTTCCGACCTGGTCTGTCCTACCGAAACTCAGCTGTTCGAATTCATTACTGACCTCCAATTAAACCTTAGATTGTCTGTTTCAAACTGACGTCATATACATAGATTTCTCTAAAGAGCCTTCGATCGCGTCGCTCAACGACCAATAAACAAACTTTGCTGTCTTAACTTGGACCCTTTAACCCTGTCATGGATCAGATGCTTCCTAGCAGATTGATTCCCAGTTCATTGATATTGCCGGTCTTCGTTCCATAACAGCTTCCGTTAAATACCGGTGTCCCTCAGGGGTTCCATGCTCGGCCCCTTACTCTTTCTAATTTATGTAAACGATCGACCACTACGATTTCATCATCCATTCGATTATTCGCAGGCGATTGCGTCCTGTATCGCCGAATAACCACCCCTATCGATCATGAAATTCTTCAAAATGACCTGTCCTTAGTTGAAAGCTGGTGTTCACTTTGGATGATGCAGACTAACGTTACCAAATGCAAAGTCATGCGCGTATCTCGCAAGCAGTCCAACTCAGAATACGTCTCCCATTTAAGCTCAACGAACGTACCATGTGTTGACAGATACGGATACCTTGGTGTACTAATTTCTAACACTCTCTCGTGGTCGGAGCATATCACACACTTAGTAGCTGATGCATCAAAGAAACGTGGTTACACCAGAAGGACATTATTCCTATCCCCCCTGTAGTGGAGCAGATTCACTAACTGGTATGCGCCTGCAAAAGACGATGACGAAAGACCGAGGCCCTTGACGTCAAATCTAGTGAAATTGATTGAAAGAATTATCCATATTCGAATCAATTGATTTATTGACGAGAGGTCAATTCTAAGCCCCTGTAAAATTGGGTTCAGGGATGGTTGTTTCAATATGGAATGCTCATGTTGATTTAGAAAGTCGTATACAATTTGCACGACAGCACAACAAATATGCGGCTTTAGTTACTTTGGACATCGCTAAAGCATATGATACCGTAGAGCATGACATTTTGATAGATCGATTGAAATCCCTCAATTTTCCGGCATGCATAGTAGCGTGGATTCACCAATTCCTTGTGGACAGGAAGTTTTATTGTTTTAAAGGCGGCTTTTCATCACCTACTCACACACAAACGAGAGGAGTACCGCAAAGCTCAGTGCTTTCCCCGGTATTATTTAATGTACTAATGAGCACCATTCCACGTCACCAGGAAATAACAACTTATGTGTATGCTGACGATATCGCGTTCTTTGCAACGGCAGATAACATTCAGACCCTATATGAACGGCTTCAGTCTTACCTTAACACCCTGGAGAACTGGCTCGATGACAATCACTTCTTACTGAATCCGAGGAAAT